>PVKP010021283.1:0-39376 GCA_004027715.1 Plecturocebus donacophilus | reverse complement strand
TGGTGGCATGTGCCTGTAATCCCAGCTACTCGGGAGGCCGAGGCAGGAGAATCGCTTGAACCCGGGAGGGGGAGGTTGCAACAAGCGGAGATTGCACCCTCGCACTCCAGCCTCCGCGACAGAGCAAGACTCTGTAAAAGAAAGAAAGAAAGAAGGAAGGAAGGGAGGACGGAGGGAGGACGGAGGGAGAGAGGGAAGGAAGGAAGGAGAGAGGAAAGAAAGGGTCACACGAATTCCTGTTTCTGTCAAATTGTCTTCTCATCTCTGAGATACGCATTGTACAAGTACTAAGACGCTTCCTTCTAACAGTACACCCTAGTCCCCAACATATCTTAAAAGCATCCCTGTGACTCAAAATCTAAGTTATTTAATAAAAAGTATGCTCAGTAAGCAGCGGGCTATCACAGAGTTATTAGAGAACATCTCTTGGTCTGAGAATCACATCATTGCTGACCTGTGATATTATTAGCTTCTGCTTTAATTCATTCTAGTGATAAAAGTGCCTTCATGACCTGGAACTTCTTTAAAAAGTGTTCATAAATGTGCAAAGGATTAAGAGGTTTAGAACTCTTCCTCTCTTTCTCTCCTGTTTTCCTTTTCTTTTTCATCAGCGCCTGACCCATCCACCTTCTCAACCCTTCCTTTCTGTTCCTGCTGTTCATCTTTTTCTTCTTACTGCTTCTTCCTTCTGACCCTCTACCTCCTTCCTCTCTCACTTTCTCAATTTCTAACTTGTTCAAATACAGTGCAAAAGTATACACTGGAATAGACTGTGCTGATGTGTGCAATGTTAGTTGTAGAGGTTTCCTATGTGTCACAATAATTATTCAGCACATGCAGTTAATGCATTCTTAAATAGTAATTATTACCACTTGCTAAGAACAGGTAAAGCTATTAAGAGGGTCTCAAAACAAAATAACCTTTAACACATCTGAGCAATGAAAGAGTTTGTAGTACAATTTATGAGGCTCCAACCCCAAACCCTCATTTTGGAAAAGAGCCCGTGGGGTGGTATTTTCCCCTCTCAAAGGACTGACTATTGCTATTGCCATATTTCACTGTTGCTTGAATTGCTGCTATAAAATGGTTCGTTCAAATGAACTGGAGCAGCATAGCCAATGTGTTTTCTAAATTTTCTTGACTTAAGTCATACTTATAAGCCAACGTGCTCTCTCTAAGTCATTTCCAAATGTGACATAGTAGAAAACTGTGTGGGCTTTGATTGCAGCTCAAACTCTGATGTGACACCCTGTGTTGTCCCTGTGTTGTCACTTATAATCAGGTGACTTCATCTCATTGACTATAATTTTCTCATCTCGAAAATTGAATAATGAAACTTATCTTGCATGGTTATGTGTGTGTAAAGAGGAGTATATTTTAAATACAGTGTATAAGTTCCATAATATGAGAGTTAATTTGAAATACCTCATTTCATTGTACCCATAACCATGTAGACAACCAGTATCATCATTATTTATCCTCTTATTAAACTATGCTGCCTTTTTCTTCTTACTGCTTGAACTTGTCTTATTTGCATTCAATTTTATTTTCAAATTTTTCAGTTTGAAAATATTAAAGGCCCCCAAGAAATATAAAAATTAATTTTTACAGATAAACTAAATCATACAGAATTCTTAATTAATAATTTGTCCATGATGCACCCCTCCAATCCTCTCCTTCTTCAGATGCCACAAATTCTGTTGATTCAATAGGAAGATTTTTCTTGATATCTTGATATCACAAATGGGCCCTTATTTATCTCACCACACACTGATTCAACTTGACATCGAATGCTCTTATATTTTCATTTGTGTGGTATATTTTACAGGACAGGTATGCTGGAAGCAAGGAGGCATGTCAATACACAGATAAAAAATGGATAGCAAGTTTTCTTCATTCTTTAAGACTTGCAGTCATTAATTCAAACACTATTTATTGACTATGGTCAAAATATATTTGGCATTACAGAGAAGAGAGTGTTTCTACTTTCAAGCTCAAGATTAAAGTACCCAAGCCTGCTTTACAATGGGCCGAGTTTAACAAGTGTTTACTGAAGGGCCAGTATGTATAAAGAAATATATTGAGTATTGTGGTAAAGATACAAAGATTAAAAGAATAGAATGCTTCCTTCTAAGAGCCTTGTATAATTGCCAAGTACATTACCTACAAGTAAACAGTACACTCAAGACAGTAAGTTCCAATTAACAGTGATAGCGATTATTTTTTTGAGTTGGAGCCTTGCTCTGTTACCCTTGGAGTGCAGTGGTACGATCTCGGCTCACGGCAACCTCCGCCTCCCGGGTTCAAGTAATTCTCCTGCCTCAGCCTCCTGAACAGATGGGAATGCAGGCGAGCACCTCCATGCTCAGCTAATTTTTTGTATTTTTCGTAGAGATGGGGTTTCACCAGATTGGCCAGGCTGGTCTCAAACTCCTGACCTCGTGATCCACCTGCTTTGGCTTCCCAAAGTGCTGGGATTACAGGCGTGAGACACCACGCCCGGTCCAACAGTGACAGTGATTTCTAACATTACAGAGCACTTAGATTGCACCAAACAGGCTTCACAGTATGAATGTGTATTCTCAGTTTAATCATCTTAAGTATCGTCTACATGAGATATTGTTATTCTGATTTACACATGAGGAAATTGAAGTTCAGATATTAGATAACTTTTTCAAAACATGTAGCTACTAATTTTAGCATCCTTGATTTGAATGCCTATGGTTGAATTAAGTTGCTTAAAACCGCAACTTAACCATAGTGATATATTGTCTCTTATGACTGATATATATGTGAAAAAAAGAAATCTAATATATGTGATATATCTAAAACAATTAGAATTAGTTGTAGGCGCCTCATAGTTTATGTTTTAAGGTGGCATATTAATTAAATTTTGAATGATAAGCAAGATTTCAATGGGGTGAGAGGGAGGGTGATTTGGAATGGAGTGGAACTGTTCCAACCTGAGGAGACAATATGAACAGGGGTACTGCGTAATACACCGTGGGAGTGATCTGCAAACAGGGACAAAGTCTGTTTGGATGAGAAAAAAAGGCCATAGATGAGAGGAGTGGGAATTAAAGCTAGAAGTGTGAGGGGAGAAATGCTACGGCAAGGAGAACAGTTTAAATCTTTGAAAAGGATGAAAGCCTGAAAGCACAGACCACCTGACAAGGTGTGACAGCCTAATCTCTGCGAGGCATTTGAAGAGGTCACCATAGCTGTCTGAACCCAAAGAACTGTGACTCTCCCGTCCCCAAAACAATCCCAGCTGAGCTCCAGGCAGCCAAGGGAGGTTCTGCTTAAATGACTGCATAAAATCATCCTTAGCATATGGGGCTTGAAAGTAATGCTGCCTGTTGTCAGAGACCACCAGTGATAACTGTCTCCAAGAGCAAAGGTAAGAGCACGAGCAGCAGCACGTATCGCGGCTTCTTTCTGGTCCTGCTACCATCAAGGTCCATCCAGAAGCTCCTGAACAAAATGGTTGACTTGAGTACTTTCATCCTTGAGAAGGTGAAGCAGAAGATAAATAAAGTCATTTCTTAATGCGTGGTGGAGAAAGGGAGAGGCGAGGTTGGAGTGTCCGTTTAAACAAGACAGTCTCTTGTGCCCTTCTGAGAGATCAGCCATCAGATAGCTGTATGAAAATTGCCACACACTGTAGTCAAAAAGTAAAATAATACTTTTTAAGAAGAAAAAATCGTCTCAAAAGGTACACAGAAGTATGTCCTTGGTCTTCAGGAAAGCACCGCAGCCAGTACAGAAGTGCGTCGTGTTGCTCTGCTCTTTCCTTCCCTGCGTTCTGCATTATTACTTGCTAAATCAATTGCAGCTGCTTACCTCGGTCCAGTGCATTCAAGCCCTTTCTTTGGGCCTCTGAAGTGCCCTTTGAGAATTTCACCCATAACTCCTTATCAATTCCCTAAGCTGTCTTGACTTCTCTACCAGAAAATTGTTATTATATTTATAACAGCATTTTGAGAATATTTCACCAAACTGCTGACAAACGCTGTTTTATGCAACCAATACATTTTGCCTTCAATCCCTTTTTCTCTCTGCATGATGTCCTAGATTAATGCACTATATAATGTTTGTAAATACAGCCATGTTTCTTCTTTAAAAGTCATTAAGGGAGGTTTAATAAACATTGAAATGATCAATGTGTTAATTGGCTCCAGATAATGTTTATCAAATATTTAGGGAGAGAAAATAAAGTACTGTATGGCAAATAATCCAATTCAAGAAAGTAGTTCTATTGGAAGAGATTTGCTTAATAGGGATAGAATTTCAACAAGAAAAGCTTTTTAAAAATACAAATGGGAAAAAGAGGTAAGAATTAGCTTAAGTAACAGTTAATGCAACATTAGGTTTGCAGATTTAATTGAACAAAGTTAGAAAAGTTTACATTACAAGAACAAATGCGAATTCTGTTTGTTGATTGTGTGTCATGGAACACATAGATTTTACATTTATTAGTATTATTTGTCAATAATAATGTTCTACATTGCAAAACTAATGACCTACAAAAATACCTTACCTGATTTCCATATCTGAGGGCCCGTCTAGTCAAAGGCAGGAAGGCGTTATGCAATACTGGTAAAATTTGATACAATTATCATTTACACTTCTGTTGCTTCTTTAAATTGTGGAATACAAATACAAATATAAATATAGAGATTATTTATCTATACATCTATCTATCATCTCTCTATCTAAATGTATGTATTTTTATCCTCTTATATTATCTAGCTAAGGTATTTCAAATTGTCATTATAAATTTAAACTTAATGCAATAAAAATGAATGGGTAAAAGAAAGACACATTTAATTTTTCCCTTGAAGCTTACCCTACAAACAGCACAAAGGATACGTTTGTTGAAGGATGACAGAGGTACAGATGTTGACTGTGCTGCATGCCTAAAAGAGAAGAAAAGCAAAGGTCCAAGGCTAGGAAATAATAAAAGGTCCAGGATCTCCTTTTACTTACCTAAAAGTAACCACAGGATTTCTCATGTTAAGAAAAATGCTTATATTGCCAAGAAAACAATGACATCTCCTAGTCTCTACTTGCTTCATGACAAATAAACGACTATTCCAATTTATTAGGCAAACTGGATTTAATCTCTGTTGAACATTTATTTCCAACTTTCTGGCATTGTTTTCCATTATGGCTTAATGAAGACAGAGAATCTTAGTGCTTTCTTCCCTGGAATCTAAAGCTTTTCCATTGTATGCACACTTTTTTCATATTTTTATAAAGTAATTAAACTGATACCTCAACACTGAGGTTAAACAAAACTTAGAATGGGGAATTTTTTTTTCAGGAAGTCTATTATTGTTACTGAAGAATTTAAATTAGAAGAGACATAGGGAGCACAATTTATGTAACCAAAAAATACAATTTATATGAGGTAAGTCATAACTTTTTTCAAATGTGAAATTAACAGAAAAACATAAAAAGGAATTCTATATTTTAAGACTTGAAGATGTATGCAATTTTAAGGAAACACATGTTCTGAGGTTTCAAGAAAATAAAAATCAGAATAACTAAATGAGTCAGATACGGATATCACAGAAATTCTATACCTTATTATACACATTCTTACTAAATTTTCTGGGATAAGATATTATATTCAGAAAAACACAAAATGTTCAGGTCACATAAACTTGTGATTATTCTTTTAAGTGAAAAATTATTGTTAAGGTTACACTTATTTGCAACATTATTATGCATTTAAAAATAATTTGGCTTTATAATGCAAATGAAGGCTATTGGTATAACTTATTCATTAAGTAATAGGCAGTCTATTTATTTGCGTTATTTGATGTGTTTTTTTTGTTTATATTGTACTAAAAGCACCTGCAATAGTAAGCATTACCCTGCTTCTCTAATTTATTATAATAATTGATACAGCATGATATTGAATAGCTTCAACAAAATGAGTAAAGAATTTAAGAAAATCTCACATTTGTCAGAGAGCTAGCTGCATAAGTGTACTGTTGCATTATTTTAAATATAATGCTGAAAACATGATGTAGTCATATACTTTTTACACTTTAACATGAGGATCAGCATGATTTATTATTTCTGCTTTCAGTGAAGGAAATGTGTAAGGCTTCTGTGCCTTGCACTTCTCAATCAGTATAGTGACTATTTACATTGTATTGGATATTATCATAATCTACAGATAATTTAAAGGTACTGGAGGATGTGTGTATGTTATATGCAAATGCTACACTATTTTACATAAGAACTCCTGAACATTCTCAGATTTTGGGATCTGCAGAGGTCCTGGAATCAATACACTGGAACAACTGTATTTTAATTAGTATTGACATTTTAAAATGTTTGTTGTTTCATTTTTTATTTTTTGCTTTATGTCATTTTTAATTGATGATTTATAGATATATACATTTATGGAGTATAAAGTAGTATTATGATTTTTAATACAATATAAAATGTTTACTCAAGCTACTTAAAATATCACCTCAAAGATTTAACAGTTTTTTATAAGAACATGTGAAATTTACTCTCAGCCTAATTTAAATATATGGCACTCAATTATTATCTATATTTACCATACTATGTAATTGACCTAAAAAAATTTTTTTAATCAAACTTATTCCTCCCACCTGAGGGTTTGTAGCCTTTGACTATCATCTTCCCATTTCCCCCACACCCCTAGAGTCTGGTAACTACCTTTCTACTCCTTGGTTCCCTGAGTTCAAGTATTTTAGATGCCAAATTTAAGTGACAACACGTGGTTTTTGTCTATCTTTGGCTTATTTCACTGAGCATAAAGTTCTTCAATTCCATTCATGTTTTCACTAATGACAGAATTTTTTTCTCTTTAAAAGGTAAATAGTACTCCATTGTGTATATATACCACTCTTATTTATCCATTCATCACTTGATGGACAGACACCTAGTCTGATTCCATAACTTGGCTATTGTGAATAGTACTGCAATGAACATGAGAGTTCAGATATCTCTTAAACATAATGATTTTTACTCTTTTGAACAAATACCCAAAGATGGAACTGCTGGGACATCCATATGTTCTATTTTCATTTTTGTTAGGAAACTTCATACTATTTTTCATCATGGTTGTAGTAATTTACATCCTTACCCACAGTGCCTAAGGACCCCCTTTTCTCCACATCCTTGCCAGCACTTGCTACCCTTTGTCTTTTTGATGCTATAGTAACAGGTGTGATGTGTTATTTCATTGTGGTTTTCTTTTACATCTCTTTAATGACTAGTTATATTGAGCAGTTTTTCTTGTATCTGTTAGTCATTAATATGTCTTCTGTTGACAAATGTCTAGATACCTTTCCCACTTTTTAAACAGATGATTTTCCATCTATAGAGTTTGACTTAGTTATATAATATTGTGGATATTAATCCCTTATCAGATGAATGGCTTGCAAATATTTTCTACAAATTGGTAGGTTGGCTTTTCACTCTTCTAGTTGTTTCCTTTGTTGTGTAGGAGCTTTTAATTTCAATGTAATTCTACCTGTCTATTTTTGCATTTGTTGCCATACTTTTGAGGTCAAAGCTAAAATTTCTCATGTAAGTTTTCCTCTACATTTTCTTCTCAGAGTTTTACAGTTTCAACTCTTTAAGTCCTTTTTAATCCATTTTTAGTTGATTTTTGTAAATAATAATCCAATTTTATTCTTTTCCATCTGGATATATAGTTTTCTCAACCATTGAAGAGACTATTCTTTTTCCATTGTATATTATTTTTTTTTAAATTGAACTATAAGTTCTAGGATACATGTGCAGATTATGCAGGATTGTTGCATAGGTACACACATGGCAATGTGGTTTGCTGCCTCCATCCCTCCATCACCTACATCTGGCATTTCTCCCCATGTTATCCCTCCCCAACCTCCCCACACCCTGCTGTCCCTCTCTTGGCTCCCCCAATAGACCCCAGTGTGTAGTGCTCCCCTCCTTGTGTCCATGTGTTCTCATTGTTCAACATCTGCCTATGAGTGAGAACATGCAGTGTTTGATTTTCTGTTTTGTCAGTTTGCTGAGAATTATGATTTCCAGATTAATCCATGTCCCTACAAAGGATAGAAACTCATCATTTTTTATGGCTGCATAGTATTCCATGGTGTATATGTGCCACATTTTCCTTGTCCAGTCTATTGTCGATGGGCATTTGGGTTGGTTCCAGGCCTTCACTATTGTAAACAGTGCCATTATGAACATACATGTACATGTATCTTTATAATAGAATGATTTATAATCCTTTGTGTATATACCCAGTAGTGGGATTGCTGGATCAAATGGAATTTCTATTTCTAGGTCCTTAAGGAAGCACCACACTGTCTTCCATTCTTTGTAGCTTTGTCAAAGATCAATTCACCATAGATATGTGGGTTCTTTTTAAGGTTCTCTAATCTGCTCTGTTGGTTCATGTATCTATTTTTATGCCAGTACCATGCTATTTTAATTACTATAATTTTGTAGAATAGTCTGAAAATAGGTAATTACATCTCCATCTTTGTTCCCTTTGCTCATGATTGCCTAAGCCTTGGGCTTTTTTGTGGTTCCATATGAATTTTGGTATTGTGTTTTCTGTATCTATGAGAAATGACATTAACATTTTTTATGGGGATGTCATTAAATCTGTAGATTGCTTTGGGTAGAATGGACATTTTAACAATATTAAGTCTTCCAGTCCATGAACATGGCATGTCTTTCCACTTACTTGGGTCTTCTTTAATGTCTTTCATTAACTTTGTAGAGTTTTCAGTGTATAATCTTCCACTGCCTTGGTTAAATTTATTCTCAAATATTTTTATAGCTATTATATATAAAATTATTATATATAGAGAGAGAGAGACAGAGAGAGGAGAAAGTCTGTGTGTGTGTGTGTGTGTATGTGTATATATATATATATACATACATGTATATATTTTAGTTTTATATTTAGGCTTATTTAAGAGAGCACAAATTATAATGTTATTATTATATTGTTACAGTTACTTTTTTTTATTTTTACGTAGGCCAGTAGAATAGAAAACTCACCTAATAGGTCCTTGCATGTAAAAGAGTTTGTTAAAATTTAACTCAAATGTAACTAAAAGGGTTATTTTTTCTTATATCGCCTGCTAAGCTTTCTTGGTTACACAATGTGTACTGTAAGGTCCACAAATAGATGGACTTTCATAATTACTATAACTGCTACTCACAGAGTACATCATTTAATCTCCACAATAGCTAATAAACACTTTGTCAGGATCAAACCAGAATTGGTAGAGTGAGGACCAGAACCCAGGTCCTAAGTTTCTGTTTTTTCACTCTAAAACATTCTTCATTGCTTCATATTGCTGGTACTGACTAATGTCTTATGTATGAATGCATGTCTTGTGTAAAGACAGTAAAAGTGATGTGCTAGTCTCTGAATTGTAGCTATATTATAAATAGGGACAACAGGTACATGTATATGAGCAGATCATGACTGGCAACACTGGTCTTGAAGCTAAGACTAGCTGACTCAGATCAGAATACAAGATGAATTGTGGTGCAATTCATACAAAATGAATTGTGGTGTGTAATGAATTCAATGTACACTGTTCAGGACCACTGAAGGAACAGTCAAATTGGAGTCCACAGGATATAATATTGACTCATGTCCTAGAGATGTGCATTGATTTAGAATTTTATGGAGGCTACTGGTGCCACAAATCTGCTTATTTCCACCAACACTGTGACTAATGATTAGTTATTATAAGCCAGTGTTTGCAGTTCTAAAAGTAAGGTAATACTCTGTTGGTAATGAATTCAATTTCCTCTCAATATCTGCAAAGGAAATAGCAACATTATGTGGTATTGTTGAAAGTTTAGGGAAGCAGTTGTTTATTTTTTTAATTGAAAAACTTTTTAATATTAGTGACATTTCACAAATATAATGACATTCAAGTTTATAAGTCGTCGAAATATTTTCAATAAACTTCATACTGTAAATGTTTATTAATTATGTATGCATACATTAGTGGATTAATATATATATAATGTTTACCAAACTTATAAAAATAAACGTAGAATTACTTTGGAACCTTAATAACTTCTCCATCTAAACTTTATTTGAGATAAAAAGGAAACACAAGCCAACAAAATTCCATCTACTACCAAATGTTAAAAAATCTCTGTGTATATATATATATGTGTATATATATATGTATAAATATTTGATGTTATAGGACATCAAAGCATGTATACATATTTTTTACTCCCTTCAAACCATATGGAAAAGTTTCTAACAGTTAAAAAGAGTAAAATCAATTGTTTCCAATTATTGTGAGAAAATGTCTCAAGAAATCACCTTTTTTGCTGAAAATGTCTGTTGCTATTGTTATCTTACTAATTTTAATATGATTTAATCCAGCAAACAGACAGCTTTTCACTTTATTCTGCAGCAGAAAATTGTGGTTGCCACCAATTAGGAAATGTACAGCATACTTTCTTCTTTTTTTTTTTTTTATCTTTGAGATGGAGTTCACTTTGTCACCCAGGCTGGAGTGCAATGGCTTCTTCTTGGCTCACTGCAAACTCCGCCTCCCAGGTTCAAACAATTCTTCTGTCTCAGCCTCCCGAGTAGCTGGGATTACAGGTGCCCACTACCAAACCCAGCTAATTTTTGTATTTTTAGTGGAGACAGTGTTTCACCATGTTGGTCAGGCTGGTCTCAAACTCCTGACCTTATGATCTGCCTGCCTTGGCCTCCCAAAGTGCTGGGATTACAGGCGTGAGCCTTTGCGCCCAGCCTTACAGCACACTTTCTTTCAGTTAGTTTTTCTTTATTTTTAGGTAGTTTTAGTACAAGCTTCAGCCAGTTCTTCACCAGTAGTAGTATGCCTTTGTTTAGAATTGTAAAATTTGTTCATAACCTTTTAAAATCTGAAAAATAATTTAATTATAACTAAAATAATCAACATTTCCATTTAATTGTGACTTGCAGTGTATACAGGTATCATTGTAATCATGATGTTTTCAGAAAATATTTAAAAAACACCTTATAGTGTTAAATGAGTACATTGAAAAATGGAACTGATTAATTTGTTGACACTATATTACTGGTATATGTATGTGTAATAATAGAAATAATGCTTCTGCTCAGCTTGAGACCTACAATGGAATAATGCTATCTTACACAATAATGATTAAAGTGAAATGTAATCCTATCAAGACAGTAAAGTTTATATAATGCCAACATATTTCCAGTGCTTCAGTTTTTAACCTTATATGAAAAGAAAATTAATTAAATTAAAAATTTCAGTTCCTAAGTTTCACTTGCCACACTAACAGTGCTCAATAGCTACATTAATCAACCTAGTTCTAAATGGTCCTATTATGTTCTTCAAGGTTGGTAATTTTAGTGTAATACAAAAGTTGCTAAAATGTCAAAAATATCCAAATGTATTTGTTGCATATATAGCTTCAATTCAACTGTTATTGCTTCTCTCAAGTCAAAAGAAACTATAAAATGAATTTTTATTCAAAGTCTTCAGGTAAAAGGAAAGTTTTAAATTACTTTATTTCCATAAATTGTTTCTTCTTCGTCATTTTATTTCATTTTTATATTAATTGTGAATGCTTATTTTATGCATTCTGAAATCCATCTTACCCTTCATTTCTTTCTGTTTCTCTTTTTCTTCTGTAAGTGTAAATTTAATTTGTTTCCAGTTTTTATATGCTGTGTTCCCCTCCTTTGTTTTTGGTTTTTTCCTTTCTTAGTTCCTTTGGAAACTGCAAACATTTAAGTATTAGAATCACATCTACTTCACTGTAGCATCTTGCATAAAATGTCTTACCCAGAGTGATCAAAAAGTATTATGACATCCATCTACAGGAAGCTCTTAACATCCATCAACAGACTTCTCTTTGGGCTGCCTTTGTCACTGAAATGTGAATTTTGCATAAGGACATCAGAGAAGGCTATAAGGTCAAAAGTGAAATATATTGCTTTTCAGATGAAACACTGTAATGTGTGTGCTGATTATAATTAGCCTTCCAAATAAGGATAGTTCAGAATGCCACAGAAATATGTTCTTTATTTTTATTCTCTTTAAAATTCTTTCATCTAGTTTGTGTGTTGAAAACACTAAAAGCAATTAAGGCCTTTGCCTTCTTTTCCATAGAAGTCGTGCAAATGACTCTCTGTTGGTTAAAATATCTCAAAGTAAGGCAGTCTTTTAATTGCAAGCTAGGGTAGACATTTTTGCTATAGTCAATTTAAACCATGCCAAATAATTCTCTATGGAAAATAACAAATAAAAATCATTTGTAACTACCAATTTTTCCCTTAATCTGTTATGCTAAGTATGATAGAAGGAAACAGAGTTATCTCTGTCAAAAAATAAACTGTATCTATAGGAGAGAAATGGGCAAGAATGCAAAAGATAGAACAAAAACCTGAAATCAAATGTATCAGCTAGTATGTGGAAATGAAAATACAGTATTGATTGTATTTACATATGATAGTCTAGTCAGGTAAGTTTCTCATTTACAGATACTTCCTTTCTCCTTTGAAAATATATAATATCCTAGAATCTGGTGACTGGGTTTTCTGTTCTTTGGGACTCATTATCTTATCAGGAGACTTCATTTATCCCATCTTATCTACTGTATCACCCTGTGTAGGCTATAGACATCTGTATTTCAAGAATACAAATCAGGAGTAGGCAAACTATAATTTTTTTGACCAAATATGACCCTTGGTCTATTTTTGTTTTTTTTTAAAAAAAGAAAAAAATAGTATGGAGCAGAGACCAAAAGTGTCCCGCAACCCTAAATTATTTGCTCTCTGGCTATCTACAGAAAAGTTTGCCAGCCCCTGGTTTATGGGGAATACGTACTTCTGTGTTGTCAACATTATTTTTTGGTATAGTGCTCATGTTAGCCCTCTTAGAAAATCCACTTGTTGTTTTATTATGAATTTCCTAAGTTTTAAAATAAAAACTTTATTTTTTTTTTTCTTAATCATTCTCTGCTTATTTTCTTAAACTTCCCAACTTCTTGTGTGTGCATATGTAGAATGGTCATGTTATTCATCAGTTTTTCAGAAACTAGCACCTTACTCCCCTTTATTCCATCAGGACTGATTTCTCTCAATATTCAAAATAATTTTTTATTTATTAAGTTTATTAAGATAACATGCATTTATTCCTATTGCATCACTGCTTGTGTATAATTCTTCAGACTATAATTAAAAATATGTCAGTTAAAGAATTTATGTTTAGCCATTTTCCTTTCAGTCTATAAAGTGCTGTTTCCATTTGTGAACTATTATGTTCTTGCACCAATAATCTATAAAATAGCATCTTGTTAAACTCCTTATCAAAGTGTGGATAATCTCTGATACTTAAAAAATGTCAGATTGGTTCTCGTAGCATTAACTTGTTATCTGGATAAATATGGTTATTATTTTCTTATTATTGACCTGCAGTAGCAGCTGATCTTCAGGGAAGTCACGTTATATGAAATGACAGCCTTGACCTTTTATAACCTCTCTTCTGTTGTGCATGTCATGTTGTGCTTAAATGAGAAGGGTGTTACATGTTTAGTATATTTCATTCTCAACATATATGACTAAGAATTTATAATAATTAGATTCATTTTTACATCAAATATTGAAGTTGCATATAGCCTTGTTTCTGCTTTAATAATGAAACAAAATTTAACTTGATTAATTGTTTCACACAACAAAGTTTTACAAAATAATATAACCCAAACACCTGTAGTCTTCTTTAATTCTGTTTCCACTGCATTTAAATGTTGTAAAGATTCTGTATCACTGTATATATATATATTTTCATTTGTTTTCATCACATTAAGAATTAGCCAATCTAAGGACACGGCACTAATTATCTCAAATAACCATGCCTAGCACAAGGGCTATTTCGAATCAAGAAATACATTTCTATAATCCTTCAAGTACGAACAAAAGAAAATTGTTTAAACTTCAAAAGTTAAGATTCTAAAGGTCTGCATAGGTCCTAATCGTAAATTTTTCATAAGATTACGAAGTTCTTATTAACAAAATGAGAGGCAGTAAAATCTCTGAGAGCATACAGGACTTTAGTTGCCCAAGTTTTCTAGAAAGTTTTAGCTCTGAAGCAGTGATTCCAGGAAATCCCATCAACTAGGTCAATCTTTCTTCCTCTTTATTCAAGCTGACATTTCCCTGCTATGAAAGAGAAATATAAAAATTCTCTCTCTCTCCTATATATATATATATTTTATATATATATAAAATATATATATAATTTTATATATATATAAAATATATATATATATAAATATATATATATATATATTTGAGTCTTGCTCTGTTGCCCAGGCTGGAGTGCAGTGGTGCAATCTCAGCTCACTGCAACCTCCACCTCCCAGGTTCAAGAGAGTCTCCTGTCTCAGCCTCCCAAAAAATTCTATTTTAATGCTCATTCTTTCAATTTTTCAATATGAATTTCTTTAAGACTTCTGAGTCTTTATCCCTAACTTTTAAAGTTATCACATAATGACATTTCCTATGTCAGAATCCTTCTCCACACAATAACCCAACATGAAGTAATTATTTTTGTTTTTATTAAAGTAGGAAACTGAGACTTGATAGTCTAAAATCACACAATTAGTCCTCCACAGATTTGGCACTTCATTCCAAATACTTCTAACATTAGTAGGCCATCAATTTGTTCACTAGTTTACACTAAAATCCACTAATGGATCCGATATTTAGACAAAAGGCCATAAGGCTTATATTCTTATGTCAGTTTGGGTCTTCCAAGGAGCAACATTAAAATGGATTAGATATGAGAAAGATAGATTGGCTGAAATGCTTGCAATGCATAAAGGGGAAAGGAGCTGGGGGAGCCTTCGATCTGTTGCATGTCTGACACCTCAGAAGGAGATTGGGAAAGGAGAGGACTGTTTATTAAGAGTCTCAGCTTGCAGCATGTTTCCAAGAAAGGTTCACCGAGGCAGACAGATGAGTGAATACTGGAGCCAAAGTTGCCTCCCCTTGCAAGAATGGAGCTGCCAAACTCAGTTCTGGCTGAGAGCAACTTGCAGGAATAAGGCCTCAGCTTAAAAATGGTGGGGCTGTCAACTATGCTTCTCACAGCAGAATATCTAAGTGGTGCTGCAAAGTCTTCAAATTATGAAAGATCATATGTTTTAAATAAAAATCCGAGACAACGTGATATCTATGAACATGCATGTGAATTATGTTCCATTTATAGCCTTAATTGATGCATAGGGATGTGTGAGTGGTGGATAAAAGGCTAAGCATGGAGTTCTAGAGGAGAATACTGATGAAGGTTTCTCAGAACAGAGGGTAGAAGAGCACATGTCTGTTGATCAGCTTTGTAAGTGCTAGTGTCAGTCAAAGGAGTGAAAAAAAAATCAGAATTCAAGAAGGGCAGAGTCGTGGAAAGAGAGATCTTAGTTCAGGAAGATACAGTAAAGTCTAAAATGTTTTCACAAACCACAAGAGGGCTGAGACAGAAACAGGTTGTAAGAGAAAGACTGAAGCAAGATGATTCTAAGACCCAGGAGCAGTGGGTCCATTGGATGAGTGAGGCAACACTCGTAAACCAAGATAATGGGGCACAGAGATCTTCCCGTCTTGCAAGCCACCTGCATGTAAAGAGGCAAGGAGATGACTAAAAGAGAAAATGAGAGACCATGGAAATTCTGATTAGTTCTGGGAAAATCTGGGATGATTGGTGAAAATAACATTTTCAACGCTTGTGACTCAAAGTAACCTTTAATAATTAGATGTAAAAATTACAGTTATTTCCATCATATTAATAATATGTAAATACTTACACTCACTGTGTAAGTATTGTGTGTGTGTATTTATATATATATATATAAATTTATATATATATAAATACACACACACAGTATACACACACACATTACTCACTGTGTAAGTATTGTGTGTATATATATATATATATATATACACACACACAGTATATACACACACACATTACTGTGTAAGTATTGTGTGTGTGTGTGTGTATATATATATGTAGTGTGTATATACATATACAGAAATATAAAAGGAAAGATATATATATATATGCATATATATTTCCAGTAATAACATGTCTTAGGAATTTCTCTCTCCTCCTCCCCAGTGTGTGTCTTCCTAAAGTCATTGATTTTCTTTAGCCCAAATCTAACCCTTTACCAAGTGTTCTTTTGACAGGGATTTACTATTAACTAAGGAAAAAGAAGATGAACAATGTTTTATGCTGTTATTTTTTCAAGGGGACTGCATTTTATTAGGCTATGTTTTAACACTTTCTTGATATTTTTATTTTATTTTTAAATTTTAATTTAAATTGACACATAATAATTGTACATATATCTGGGGTACATACTGATGATTTAAGACATATAATGCATAGTCATCAGGGTAATTAGCATACTCATCATTGAATACATTTATCGCTTCTTTGTGTTGGGAACATTCAATATCTTCCTTGTAGCTATGTGAAAATATGTATTATTGTTAACTATAGTCATCCTATAGTGGTATAGAATGCTAGAAGTTATTCCTTCTATGTAGCTGTAATTTTATATTTAGCCAATCTCTTCTTTTCCATCCCTTTTCCCTCCCCTTCCTAGTCTGTATTATTATTAGGCTATTTTTGAAGTCTTAAAAAATTCTTAAATGTTAAGGAAAGACACTCAAATGAGCAATTGAGCTCTGATTATTATCCAGTGTGAACAATGTTAGATTAAGTTGTGACTAGAAGCTACTGCTTATTTGTACTATTAACATGTCTTAAATATTTTTGGGAACAATAGCATGTAAATAAAATTTTGAGCCACATATAGTTAAAAGTAAATGCATTAAAATTCATTATTAAAACCTGAACAATGTAAATAACAAAATGCTGCTGTTACTGATACACACTTCATCTGATTTTTGACCTAGTTTCCTAGTTTGAAAGTCACTCTGTCGGGTTATTTGTCTGCACAGTGTTTTGATGTGCACTGCTTTACAATAGCACACTCTCGTTTGCATTCCTCTTTGTCCAGTGCACAGTTCAGCTAATCTTTTACTGTTATTTCTTTTTTCTCGTAAACAATTGTCTAAACGGCAGGCATCATAGAATTGGTTTCAAAAATTTAAAATCACAATTTCTAAATCTCAGGCAAAATTATAAAGGGGCTTTAGGATATGATTTATCTTAATTATTTTCTAGGTTTCTTTCCGTTTTTAATTGCTGGCTACAGTTTTAAGGAGTAAAGAGGCATTTTAAATGGTTTTCTCTTTTTACATCCTTCTTCCTCATCGGGGCCTAATCTATTCTTTGAGTTAGCAGGCCCAGGTTTTTGCCAACAGCCTTCTCTTTCTAAATTCCAATTGGGAAGAGCAGGAAAAAAACATCAGTATATTGAAAAAAATACTTATTTCTTAATTGTAACCTTTTACAGAAACACGGACATATGCCATTTCTTTCAGACTGTAAATCAAACGTAGAGGTGAGCAATGAGCCCACCTGACATTGAAAATGGGTTTTTGAGACATTTGAGTAATTTAGAAAGCTTTATTATCCCTGAATATAAAGTTAATATTATAGTATTGTATACTATTTATACAATAATATCATGCTATTATATTTGTAATATTATTGTTACAGTATTACAAAAGATGTTTCAGGTTGCTGTAAGGGAATGTTTCCTTCAAACTATTTCACTGACTGATTCATTTAAATTCTACTTCTTTTACAGTCAGATTCCCTATATAAATTTCCACTCTCCAAGATATATTGTCTGTATAGACATAATCACAAAATTTGTTTTAGTCTTAAATTTGCATTGTTGTACCTCTTTTATTTAACTAATTTTTACATTCTCTTTATAACTGTATGTTTTTTTCTTTACTTGCTGTTTACTTTTACAAGTTACACAATATTTAAAGTACAGAAGCCATAATGTATTCCATCTTTCTCTCTAAGGTCTAAGCTAACTTTAATATCCTAGTATAATATCAAGTTGCAGTATTACAAAAGATGTTTCAGATTGTTGTAATGTCTCATTCAAAATTTTTAAATGGACTTATATAGGACAGACAGGACACAGCTGCATTAACCAGTGAGTTGAGAAAAATATGTCACCCTGTATTCCACATAGTGTGCATTTTTAATTCACACACTCATCTGCCAAAGCTTATGACTCTGAATTATGTTAACAATTTTGGTTTAGGTCAGTGCACACAATTTAAGTACCTACACAATAGCCTGTATGTTCATTCTCCTATTGAAAGGGTAGATACATTTAGAAAGCCAAAAAAGAGAAGTAAGTCTATGAGCAGTCTTCCTTAGTTATTTTCATTTGAGCTCACATACTGTCTGACCTATTTTACTGATGTTGCAGAACCATCATGAGAAATTCTTTTAAATCTTGAAAGAGCAGTTGCAAAAAATATGTAGTATACACATACACACACATAGAAATGGCTGAAGTGCTGAGTAGCATACATTTCCTTGCTAAATTCTAATGCGGGGACATATACACATAAAAATTATTGGCAATCCTAAAAATATCAAGGACTCCTTAGCTATAAAACGTAATATATGTGTATGCAATGCACTGAGTTGATTCATTGCTTTTCAGGGAAAAATTCCCATTTTGACCCCTGAATAAATCAGCTAATGTCCTAAAAGTTAAAATTGAACTGTCTTTCCTTAGCCTATGTATAAATCTAATTAGTGTAGAAATGATCAGACTCAATATTCCCTAGGTTTTGGGAATTCTTCAGGTTGATGTTAGGTGAACAAATATATATTTACATTCTTTTGAAATAAATATATCAATTCTTTAAGAGAGAGTTCTGTTTTTTAAAGCAAGTATTAACAATTTGATGCCTTTCACAGAAATCCTCATTTTATATTTTGTATTCATATGAGGCTTCTAAAATTGAATTTAGAGTTTTATGTGTTATATTTTTACTTGGGAAGTAACATATTCTTGTATTTTTGCTTTCACCAGTAAATATGGAGTGACCCACAATAAGCTTAGTAGGATTTTATGTGAAAAGTATAATCATTTTGGTATTTTAAGCTTCAACATGTAAAAGAGCTTGGAAGTTATTGTTCTCATCTTTAAAAAAGCAATAAAAAAGTTAGACAAACTATTTTGTTTTATTATTTTATGACAGATCACCATTTATTTTTCTTCTACCTTTAGAGAACTGAGGTCACAAGGCAAACTGCTACCCTGAAATTTGGAGAGACAGACCCATCTGCTGAAAGAAAGCCTAATCTGCTAATCTGGAAGAAAAGTCCCTGGAGAGTTAAAGTGATTGACACACTTGAATTAGGTAAACCTTGCCTAATTGCTGTAAACTGAGTATGGACTAGACTGAAAGTGAGACGATGCTGAGATCTATAATCCCACTTCTGTGAGTTTTACTTCCAGGAATCATACCAGGGTATCATGATAAATATTCAAGAAAGATTCCCTCATGGCTCTAGCAGAGGACAAAGGAAAATAAACCATTGTGAAATACACCCAAAGGATTTTCAATAGCATATTTATACTCTCCAAGGGAAAGGATTTTGCCTCAGTTTTATCTCAGCTAGGGGAAGAGAATTCCTTCCACTCCTGTTGCCTCCAGCCTTCCTGTCTAACTTGAGTGGAAAATAACAACAAATTAAGCATGGTCAACAGAGGTCACAGGTTAAAGGAAATACATTGGGAATACCTCAGCCAGGGAAGGAAATACGGAACAGGAGGACAAAGCTATAAAATACTGGAGAAACATTGGATTTGGGAGGTTACAGCCCAGGAACACTTGCCCTGTAATGGTGGAGATTTAATCAGATTATAGAATGTCCCTGTTTCCCCATACCTTAGTACTACACCGACAGGGCTTCAGTATAGTTGATAGATGCAGGAGGAAGATAAAGGAGGGTGCCTGCAGAATCATTGACCCACCCCACAAGTGTTTACATCAGATGCTTTTGTGCAGATGAGGGAACCTGCCCAGGGCCTATTCTGGACATGCCCACAGTGGACCGGAGCCTGTCTGCACCCTAGGAATTCATGCCATGTGCAGGGAAGAGAATCCTAGCCTCTTCAGCTCATATGTAGTGGCCTGGTATTCATTCTGTGAGGTGGAAGCTTTTTAGCAGGACCCTCTCCTTTTTGCTGAGAGCTTTATTTTAATAAATTTTGCTCTCCTCAGCTTTCAATGTGTCCAGCTGCCTAATTTTTTTCTGGTCATGAGAGAAGAGCCTAGATTTTAGCTGAGCTAAGGAGCAAAAAATCTTGCATCAGAGTACTGGGTTATATCACCTGTAACCCATCAGTGGGTTATGTTTGAAAGTGCCACAAGTTCTGTTGTCTCTATAACTTGTAACACTTTCAAGTTGTAAACTTGAGGAGGAGAACTTATGGAAACCAGAAGTCTACAGAGGAGACAGAAATGGGAACTGTAAAGGTCAAGGCTGGCGGATCACTTCAGGTCAGGAGTTTGAGACCAGCCTGGCCAACATAGTGAAAACCCATCTCTATTAAAAATAAGAAAATTAGCCCGTGGCACACGCCTGTAATCTGAGCTACTCGGGAGACTGAGACAGGAGAATCACTTGAACCTGGGAGGCAGAGGTTGCAGTGAGCGGAGATCGTACCGCTGCATTCTTCAGCCTGGGTGACTGAGCGAGACTCCATCTCAAAAAAAAAAAAAAGAAAGAAAAAGGAGTGTAAAGCCTCTGTCACCTACAGCTACAGCAAACATTATACAAAGTTCAACTCCTAGCTACATTAAAATAAAATTTCACAATAATGACCTAAATTTCACTTATATTAACAGAACATGTCTTGCTTCCAGTGAAATAATTACAAGGCATATCAAAAGGCAGAAATGAAAATAAAGTCTGAAAAGAAAAAGAAATCATTATAACCAAACTTAGATTGAAAACAGATGTTGGAATTATCGCACAAAGAATTTAAAATAATTATGATTATGATTAATATTTTAAGGGCTCTATTGTAAAGAGTAGATATCACACAAGAACAGATGGGCAATGTAAGCAGTTATATGACAAGTCTAAGAAAGAATAAAAAGAAAATGCTATAAATAAATAAAAACACTGTAACAAAAATGAGGAATACTTTTGATGGATTCATCACTAGATACATCATAAATGGAGAAAATAATCAGTAAGCTTAAAGATAGGTCAATTGAAATGGGAAGAAAAAAATAATTTTAAAAATCCTAGCACTATATAAAATAACTGTGAGACAATAAAATATGTAAAATATGCTTAATTAGGAAACCAGGAGCAGAAGATAAAATAGCACAGAATAAATATTTAAAATATTAAGGGCAGAGAATTTTCCAAAATTAATGACAGATTCCCCAAATTATAGAGTCGGAAGGCTAAAAGAACACCTAGTAGGATAAATGCAAAATACACAAATGACAGCAACACATCTAGGAATATCATATTCAAAATGCAAAAAACCCTAAAGATAATCTTCAAAAAAGCCAGTGGAAAAATACACCTTGTCAATAGAGGAGGAAGAGCAAAAATTATATCTGATTTCTTGTCAAAGGCCAGGCAAGCAGGAAGAGAATGGAGCAAAAAAATATCTTAAATTTTGGAGAGAAACAACACCAACCAATCAAAAAAAAAAATCTATGGTTTTAAGAAAATATTTGCAAGAAATGTATCTGTTAAGCAGTTACTGTCCAAAATATATAAAGAACTCAAACTATTCTATGCAAAGAAAATAAATAATCCTACTACAAAATGGGCAAAGGACTTGAATAGCTATTTCTCAAAACATAAGAATGGCCAACAGATACATCAAAAAGTGCTCAACGTAACTAAACATTAAGGAAATGCAGATTAAAACTGCAATGATACATTACCTCACATCTGTCAGAATGATTAATTAAAGACAAAAGATAGGTGTTGGTAAGGATGGAGAGAAAAGAGAAACCTTATACACTATGTTGAAGAATGTAGATTACTACAATTATTATGAAAAACAGTATGGAAGTTCTCAAAAAACTAAAAGTAGAAGTATCATATGATCCAGCAATCCCACCTCTGGATATCTACCCTAAAGACTTGAAATCGGAATGTCAAAGAGATGTCTGTACTCCTGTGCTCATTGTATCCCAATTGACAGTAGCCAAGTTATAGATTTAACCTAAATGTCTAACAAGGGATAAATGAATAAAGAAAAGTGGTATATGTACACAATGGAGTATTATTCAGCCACAAAGAAAACATTCTGTCATTTTGACATGAGTAGAATTGGAGAATATCATGCTGAATGAATTAAGCTAGGCACAAAAAGACAAATGCTGCATGTTCTCACATACATGTGGACTCTACAACAATCAAGAAACAAAGAGTAGAATGGTCGTTACAGAGGCTGGGGAATGTGGGGAAAAGGAGAGATGACACTCAAAAGGTACAAAGCCTGAGATACACGGAAAGAATCAGGATTTTTTTTTGTTTAAAAAAAAACTATTGCACAGCATAATGAGTACACCTAATTGTGTACTTCAGAATCACTATGTAAATTTTAAATGTCCTCACCACAAAATTCATAAGTATTTGAGGTGATGGTTATGTTACTTAGTGTGATTTAATTATTATACATTGTATTCATGAATAACAATATCACTTCATACCCATAAATTCATACAACTATGATGTACAATACAAAATAAAAATTTTAAAAAAGAAAGTCTTGAAGCAGAATCATCAAAAAATGGCCAGAAACTTGGATTTACAGAAAGAATGAATATCAAAGAAGGAGAAAATGAAGGTAAAACAAAGTCTTTTTGTTTTTCTCATTCTTAATTGATATGAAAGGCAATAGTTAAAAACAATAATAGTGTATACAATGATTAGAACACATGAATCAGCAAAATAATGACATTAGTGCCATAAAGAATAGGAAGCAGGAATTAGGAATCCTCCGTTATGAAGTATGCGTTCTACAGACACAGTAGTATAGTGCTATATGAAGGTGAATTTAGATTAGTTAAAAATGTATATTGTAAACTCTAGGGCAATGACTAAATATTTTCAAAGTGTAATTATGCTAAGAAAGGAGATAAAATAGAATTATATAAAATCCTCAATCAAAAGTGGAGAAGGCAGAATCCAAGTGGGAAATGAAGAAACAAAGAACCAATGTAATGAATAGAAAACATTTACAAGCATGGTACATGTTAATCCAACCATGTTAATAAGCATTTTAAATGTGAAGGTCTAAATACACCAAATAAAAGACAGAGCTTGTCAGAGTGGATTACAAAAAAAAAAAAAAACAACTCAGCTCTCTGTTGTATACAAGATATACGCTGAAATATAAAGACTCTCAATAAAAGTAAAGGGATAGTCCATAAGACTCAAGACAAAAGAAACCACACGTGAACATTGCACTCTAGTTGCTGGGGTGGTTTTCCGTGAGTTTGTAGGTTTACAAGTCTGTAACCAATATACACATAAAAAGAATTAAACAAATAATTAAATGGTTGGCAAATGGCGAGAGCCAGAATGGGAGGTCAAGGAAAGTTACAAATAAGAAAGCAGAAGACACAAGAATGGTCCATGTAGTAATGGATTAGAGATAGAGAGATAAGTAAAACTCATGCGTAGCTTAACACAGATACAGATGATCACACACATACCTAATTATAGGTCTGTGTATACATTAGTATACAAACACGTATTTCCTTGCTCTGTAAGCTAAGAGGTACTAGAATCAACCACACCAAAGTAGCAAAGAATAAAGTTAGCATCCAGTTTTTGCTTTCTAGTAACATTTTACAATTAAAGAAAAGATTCTTGAAGAAATGGCTGATTTAAGGACTAAACCAGGAAATACAAAAAATAGGCCTGGAATTTTCTGTAGTATCAGAAAGTAAGGAAGTGCTCAAGTGTACACACATACACTTGGAAATGTGGGTCAGAGGGAGTGTTCAGGGGTACCCAATGGATAAAGCTGAAAAAAGAAAACTGCCACAAAATAAAGTAATATTGAATTATAACTCAAAGTATAAAATAAACATTCATGAAATTATACTGATACAAAAAGATCGAATAAATACATGAGAAGAGACAAATTTCCCTTCTGGCATAATTCAAAAGGGAATTTATGCAGATATTCCACTCTCATACAAGTGGGACATTACACCCAGTTTCTTAAGTATGGGCTGCTCATTGTGATTTTCTTCCATAGACTGCATTGATTAAAGGAGGAAAAGGGTAACTTCACAGTGAAGAAACTGACAAATGCTATCTTAGCCAGATGATCCGTGATTACATGGAATGTTGGGAGTCATGTGCTCTTGATATAAGGTGATGGAAATGACATATTACCATGGTGTTTTTCCTCCCTCCAAAACATAATTCCAGTCTAATCATGAGAAAAACATTCAGGAGATCTGAAATGAGGAAAATTATACAAAATATCTAATCCATATTCCTAAAAATGTCCAGGGCATCAAAACAAAGTAAGTCTGAGAAGCTGCTACAGCCAGGAGGAGTCTAAGTTAGACATGATGACTGAAAGTAATAAGGTATCCTGGGTGGGATCCCAAAACAGAGAAAGGGCCTTATAAACACTAAGAAAATACGAATATGAGTACAGTCTGGTTAATAATAATGTATCAATATTTTATAAACTATCACAAATATGCTAGTATGAGATATTACTAATAGGGAAAACTGGTTGTGATGTTTATGGGAACTGTCAGTGGTCTTCACAACTTTTCTGCAAATCTGAAATTACTTCAAAATAAAAAGATTATTTAAAAATAAAAACAGACTTGGCGTGGTGGCTCATGCCTATAATCCCAGCACTTTGGGAAGCTGTGACTGATGGCTCAGTTGAGGCCTGGAGTTTGAGACCAGCCTGACCAACATGTTGAAAACCCATCTCTACTAAAAATACAAAAATTAGCTGGGGGTGGTGACACACCCCTATAATCCCAGCTACTTGGGAGAATGAGGCAAGAGAATCACTTAAACCGGGAAGGCGGAGGTGGCAGTGAGCTGAGATTATGCCATTGCACTCCAGCCAGGAAGATAGAGTAAGATGTCTCAAAAAAGAAAAAAGAAAATAAATCAAAAAAACAAACAAGTAAAGATTTTAAAAAAAAAAAAATCACCTTATATTTGATGATTATTTTTACCAAGGAGGTGTATTGATTTAAAAACATTTAAATAATATGTTAAATATAATAAAGAAACATTGTAGAAATTTTAGAATATATGGAAGAAAAAATACAATATGTGAGAAGCGCTTGGCATTTAATATATGATAAATAGGTAAACATTTAAAATGATTACTTAACATTTTCCTGTAAAATTATATATGACATTCAATAAATCAATATCTCATCAACAAACCTCTGCCTCATTTTATTGCAAAATAAGACCAAATAAAACAACCTATTGTGTATAATTAATAAGCCAGTCTTAATAGTCAAAAGAGCATATCTGAACAGAAATGCCATTTTACTTTAGACCGATGATATGACCCCAAATTCTTAACACCCCCCCTTTTTTTTTGAGAGGGAGTCTGGCTTTGTTGCCTAGGCTGGAGTGCAATCTAGGCTCACTGTCACCTCTGCCTCCAGAGCTCAACGATTCTGCCTCAGCCTCCTGAGTAGCTGGGATTACAGGCGCCACCACTACACCTAGCTATTTTCTCGATTTTTAGTAGAGATGTGGTTTCACCATGTTGGTCAGGCTGGTCTCAAACTCCTGACCTCAGGTGCTCCACCCACCTTGGCCTTTCAAAGTGCTGGGATTACAGGCATGAGCCACCATGCTTAGTCTTAAAAATCTTTTTTGAAATGCCAAAAATACGTATGTCTTAGTCTATTCAAGCTGCTACAACAACATACTTGAGACTGAATAATTTATTAAGAAAATAGAATTTATTTTCCACATTTCCGGAGGCTAAAAATTCTAAGATCAGGTGTTGGGGTCTGATGAGTGCCTTCTTGCAATGCCATCACATAGCAGAAGGCGGAAGGGCAAGCTCGTGGAACACTACATGAAGCCTCTTTCAGAAGGGCCTGAATTTCATGAACTAGGGGGGAATCCCCATGGCTTCATCTTTTCTTAAACGTCCCACCTCTTATAGTATCATATTGGAGACAACTGAATTTTGGAGAGGATTGAGTTTCAACATAAAATTTGTAGGGAACAAAAACATTCAAATCATATCAATACCTTTATTATTTTTAAGAAATTACTTCCAACATGAAGTTAAAATATAATTTAAAATATACTGAATCAATCTTCAAAAGCAGGGCCAATATACAGAAAACACAGTAAACATTTTAAATAACCATTGTCAAGTACCTTTAAAAATATTTGGAACATTTCTGAAACTGCTCAAATTCCAGTAACTTTAAGGTTACTCATCTTCTTTTTATGATATTTAAGATCAGATCAATGGTGCAAATATGAAGAGTGGGCTCTTTAAAGAAATATCTATTCAAAGCAGAAATAAGATTTTTAAAAAAATCAACAACAAGTATTTAGTACATTTCTTGGGCTCCACATAGATCTGGGAAGAAATAGGTAGACAAGGTAGACATTAATTTGAAGTCTTTCATGTCACTTCTGCCTTCTAGACAGGCAACTAGGCCAAAATTGGTAAAATTCAAGTAAGGTCTGTTGAAAAGTTCACTGATTTGAATTGATTAAAAATATATTTAAATGGATCGTTTTGCCTTTAATATTAAATATTGACATTTAATTTCAATTAATGTTGATATGACTTGAACAAAAACATTCAAATCATATCAATATCGTTATTAGTTTTAAGAAACTACTTTTAACATAAAGTTAAAATATGATTTAAAGTATATTGAGTCAATCTTCAAAATATACAGGGTCAATATACAGAAATCACAGTAAATTTCAATATTAATTGCAATATTTCTTGTGTTGAAAGCAGGTGTGAAAAATGTGCACTTAATAGGCAAGATTAAGATTGATTTGAAGTTGGTAAAAAATTTTGTGAGTCAGTATATTTCTGATGAATCTTCAAAATCCTAGTCTTGAAAATGCCTGATAGGTCATTTCAGACGCCTCTAGGTAAGAATGGGCAGCATGTACAATTTTAGAAAAATGTTTTTATGACTAGACCACAAATAAAAATTCTGCTTTTGTTTGTATTGTTTTAATTAAAGTTATTCTAGACAGCAGAGTTGAGAGCATTGTTTAGCACATCACTATATTTTTAATACTTTAATTATTGTCTTTGTTACAAATTTGTCTTTCATTCTTATTAACTGAAAAAAATAAATACATCAGATCTTGTGTTTGAGCTTAATGACCTAGCCATACTTGGAGTTAGAAATTATTTCCTCAGAAAAGCAGCAAACCCCTATACATACTTGTGTCCACAGATATGAAAAAACAACTTACTAAGGTTTTAAAAATAATTATTTGCTCTTACACCAATTTTAACATGTTTGTGTAATTTCCTTTAGGAAGGTTGTAAGATTGTACCATCTTCTGCATACATGGGATTTAAAGAGAGTCAGAAACTGGTGGTGCTCATGTTCTATTAGGCTCATAGTTTAGTTTTTGTTTTTGTGTTTTTGTTCGTACAGGTGGGTCTCTGTTTTAGTTACCAACATTTAAAAATCATGACACTTCATGTGAAAATATGGATTTTCAGCTCCTTTGGAATAAAAAACACACTGGTCAGCAGCTCTGTTTCTCTGAAACAGAATGTTGGAGCTTCCTGATTCTAGTACCGTTTTCTAAGCCAATTGGCCCCATTAGGAAACCACCCCTGAGAAAGTATTCTTTGAAACTTATGAGCAATATTGATTTTCTGCACGTTTAATGAAAAAGAGCCCATAGCTTTCATGTAATGAGCTAATGCTTTAGAGATAAATCACGCCACTCACAATCTATTGTTCATGTTAAAAATCAAATTTATTTACATAGACAGATTCATTTCATCTTTTCCTTTCAATCCCTCAACCTCATAGCTCCTGATTCTAAAATCCAAAAATGTTTTTACGGCAAACCAATAAGTATTTAAAAGTCTCAACTCAGATCGTTAAACTGCCCTAGTTTTTCTCCTGCCACACAGAAAACTTAATTTAACCTAATAGTTAATGAGTTTTCTTATATTAACTTTGTCTCTCTTCTGTTTAAACTATAGCTATATCATTACATTAATATGTACCATAAACATCACATGATTTTAAGATTCTACTGTAGAACCACAGTTTTCCTATTTTTTGTCAGATGTGACTTTTTTAAAAGTCACTAACAGAAATTAGTGAATTATCAAAAACAGAAACAGATATGAGTGATTCTCTAGTTCAAAGGCCTAAAATATATAGTTTTATAAATTTAATTGTAAACACCAATAAAGTTTTTAGATAAGATCACATAGATTAATTCATATTTAATTTTTCTTACTACTCTTCATTGCTTAACTTTTCTCTGCAGTTCATTTACACAGTTTGAACTTTGAGTGTCAGTTCTTTAGTCTTTCTATTTCTACATGAAAAGACAGAGATGTTTCCTTATGTCACTAGGCTTGTCCTAATTTAACAAACTGTCAGTGAGAAGTTGTCAAAAAATAAAGTTTTCAAAGGGAATGTTTCCAGTTTTTACCCATTCAGTATGATATTGGCTGTGAGTTTCTTGCAAATAGATTTTATTATTTTGAGATACGTTCCTAGCTTATTGAGAGTTTTTAGCATAAAGGTTGTTGAATTTTGTTGAAGGCCTTTTCTGCATCTATTGAGATAATCATGTGGTTTTTGTCTTTGTTTCTGTTTATGTGATTGGAAGTTTTAGCCAGAGCAATCAGGCAAGAAAAAGAAATAAAGGGAATTCAATCAGAAAAGGAGGAAGTCAAATTGTCTCTATTTGCAGTGGACATGATTGTATAGTTAGAAGACCCCATCATCTCAGCTCCAAATCTTAAGATGATAAGCAACTTCAGCAAAGTCTCAGGATACAAAATCAATATGCAATAATCATAAGCATTCTTATACACTGGTAACAGAGAGCCCAATCATGAGCAAACTTCCATTCACAATTGCCATAAAGAAAAGAAAATACCTATGAATACAACTAACAAAGGATATAAAGGAACTCTTCAAGAACTACAAACCACTGCTCAAGGAAATAAGAGAGGACACAAGCAGATAGAAAAACATTTCATGCTCACAGTTAGGAAGAATCAATATCATGAAAATGGTCATACTTCCCAAAGTAATTTATTGATTCAATGCTATCCCCATCAAGCTACCAATGACCTTCACAGAACTGGTAAAAACCACCTTAAACTTCATATGGAAGCAAAAAAGAGCCTGCATAGCCAAGACAATCCTAAGCAAAAAGAACAAAGCTGGAAGCATGATGCTACCTGACCTCAAACTATGCTATAAGGCTACAGTAATCAAAACAGAATGGTACTGGTACCAAAACAGAGATATAGACCAATGGAGCAGACAGAGGTCTTGGAAGTAATGCCACACATCTACAACAATCTGATCTTTGACAAACCTGACAAAAACAAGCACTAAGGAAAGTACTCCTTGTCTAATAAATGGTGTTGGGAAAACTGGCTAATCTTGTGCAGAAAGCAGAAACTGGACCCCTTCCTTATACCTTATACAATAATTAACTCCAAATGGATTAAAGATTTACACTGAAGACCTAACACCATAAAACCCCTAGAAGAAAATATAGACAATACCATTCAGGACATAGGCATAGGCAAGGACATCATGACTAAAACATCGAAAGCCTTGGCAACAAAAGCCAAAATAGACAAATGGGACCTAATTAAACTTAAGAGCTTCTGCACAGCAAAAGAAACAATCATTAGAGTGAACCAGCAACCAACTGAATGGGACAAAGTTTTGCAAGCTACCCATCTGACTGACAAAGGGCTAATACCCAGAATCTGCAAAGAAATAAAACAAATTTACAAGAAAAAACAACTCCATCAAAAAGTGGGCAAAGGATATGAACAGACACTTTTCAAAAGAAGACATCTATGTGGCCAACAAACATATGAAAAAATGCTCATCATAAATTCGTTAGAGAAATGCAAATCAAAACCACATTGACATACCATCTCACACCAGTTAGAATGGCTATCATTAAAATATCTGTAGACAACAGATGCTGCAGAGGATGTGGAGAAATAGGAACACTTTTACACTGCTGGTGGGAGTATAGATAGTGCAACCATTGTGGAAGACAGTGTGGTGATTCCTCAAGGATCTATAAATAGAAATACCATTTGACTCAGCAATCCCATTACTGGGTATATACCCAAAGGATTGTAAATTGTTATATTATAAAGTCACATGTACAGGTATGTTCATTTTGGCACTGTTAAATATAGCAAAGACCTGGAACCAACCCAAATGCCCATCAATGATAGACTGGATAAAGAAAATGTGGCACATATACACCATGCAAACATAAAAAATGATGAGTTGGTGTCCTTTGCAGGGACATGGATGAATCTGGAAACCATAATTCTCAGTAAACTGACAAAAGAACAGAAAACCAAGCACTGCATGTTCTCACTCATAAGTGGGCGTTAAACAATGAGAACACATGGACACATGGAAGGGGGAACATCACACACTGGGGTCTATTGGGGTGTAGGGGACCAGGCGAGGGATAGTTGGGGTGGGGAGATTGGGGAAGGATAACATTGGGAAAAGTACCTAATGTCGGTGACGGGGATGGAGGCAGCAAACCACCATGGCATGTGTATATCTATGTAACAATCCTGCAAGACCTGCACATGTACCCCAGAACTTAAAACATAATAAAAAAATTAAATTTAACTTAAAAAAAGAATGTCAAAGAGAAAAAAAAAGTGAAGACAATTTTGATACATGGAGGAACCTTTAAAACATTATGCAAAGTGAAATGAGTCACCTATCTATGGTCAAATGTTGTATTGTAAATGAAAAAGTATCTGAGACAGGTCTCATCCACTTTGAGGTTAATTTAGCTAAGGTTAAGGACATGTCAGGGGAAAAATAAAGGAACACAAAACCACAAAATAAATAAAGTTTTATTCTTCACTAAAATGTTGAATTCATATTGAATAATCTCATTTATTCATGTTTCAATTGGCGTTGAAATTTTTATTTGTAATTCGATTTTAAATTCAGTATAGACACTTCTTCAGTAGATAAACCCAAACTTAATGTAAAATCTCTTGAAATCAACTCAGAATATGCTATTGAGTTGCAGCAATTTAACATGTAAAAAATATTATAACTGTTGTGTGTATTCTAATTATCTCAAACTTTAAAAACTTTAATTTGGCCTTGGAAAAGAGTATTTGAAGGACATCACATATAAATGCCTATTTTAAAAAGTACAGAGGCTGGGCGTGGTGACTCATGCCTATAATCCTAACACTTTGGAAGGCTGAGGTGGGTGGATCATAAAGTCAGGAGTTCGAGACCAGCCCGACCAACATGGTGAAACACCATCTCTACTAAAAATACAAAAATTAGCCAGGAGTGGTGGCAAGCACCTGTAATCCCAACTACTCAAGTGACTGAGGCAGGAGAATCACTTGAACCCAGGAGGTGGTGGTTGCAGTGAACTGAGATTGTGCCACTGTACTCTACACTGCAGCCTAGACAATGGAGTGTGACTCTGTCTCAAAAAAAAGAATTAGACAGAACAGAAGCTGCTCAGACTCAAAGGCTGTAAGATGATATCACCAAATGATCATCACTGACTTGCTTCCTTCCCTATCATAGTAAACTGTCTCTCAGTGATTCAAAGCCAGCTATGTATTCAGTATAACTTGAGAAATTCAATTCTGAAAAACAAATTGAGCTAAATAGTAGTGTTTCTTTGGCTAAAAATAAATAAATGAAATAAATAAATGTATTTTTCCTGAGTATACACTTAGTAGTGCAATTATTGGGTCATACAGTAACCGCCTAAGTGTTTGAGAAAACACAGTTTTCCAGTATGTCTACACCATTTTACATTCCCACAGTTGTTCATGGAGATTAAAATTATTTCACATCTGCCAGTACATGTTATTATCTGTCTTTTTTATTATAATCATTCTGGTAGGTGTGAAGTAGGACATGGTTGTAATTTTAATATGCATTTCCCTAGTGAGGAATCATCATTTATATTGTTCACTGAATAAAATAGCATATTAGCCTTTTGGGTATTTATTTGGAGAAATACCTATCCAAATATATTTTTTAAATTTAATTGGGTAGTCTTTTATTGTGAAGATTTCAGGTTTTTATTTTGAATACCAGTCCTTTGTTAAATACATTATTTTAAATATATCATTTTGTTGTTTTTCATTTTCTAGATGTTGTCCTTTGAAGCAAAAATTCGTTATAAAATCTGAGTTTTATTTTTTCTTTTATGACTTGTGCTTTTAATGTCATATCTAAAAAACTATTGGCTAATTGATGCTAAGAAAAATTTAATATTATTTTTTTTTGAGTTTTGTAGTTGTAACTTTTACATCTAGGTCTTCAATAATTTGAGTTAATTCTCTTATGTGGTGTGAGAAAACTGTCCACTTTTATTATTTTGCATTTGGATATTCAGTTTTCCTAGCAACATTTGTTGAAAAAATTATCTAGTTAATTGTCTGGATATTTCCACCGAAAATTAATTGACCATAAGATTTAAGGTTGTATTTTTCTGAGTTTTCAATTTTATTTCATCAATTTGTATGTCTGTTGTTTTGCAGATTTCACAATATGTTGATTGTCCTAGCTGTGCAGTAACTTCTTAAATAGAAAAGTCTGTCTGAGTTTCTTGAAATTCCATATGAATTTTAGAGTAATGTTCTCAATTTCTGGGAAAAAAAGGCAGTTGCAATTTTCATAGGGATTGTGTTGAATTTGTAGATAAGATTACAGGATATTGCTGTTATGGCTTGAATGTTGTCTCTCTCCAAAATTTATTTGTTGGAACCTCATCCCCAATGCAATGTTATGAGGATATGGGGCCTTATGGTAGGTGAGTAGGTCATGAGAGCTCAACCTTGACAGATGGGACTAGTGCCCTCATAGAAGAAGCCTGAGGGACCTTGTTCATGAATGCATACATGGCAAAGCAGTTTGTCTATTGATATAACCTTATGTTTTTTGCTCTTCATAATATAATATGGCATATTACACTGATTTTGTGTGTGTGTGTGTTAAACCAACCTTGCATTCCCAGAAAATATCCTATTCGCTTGAGGTGTGTAACCATTTTAATATGTTGCTAGCTTTAGTTTGTAGGTATTTTATTAGTGATTTTGGTCATTTTATTCAAAGAGCTATTGATCTGAAGATTTCTTACAGTATCTTTATCTGGTTTTGGTGTCAGGGTAATACAGTCCTCTTAGAATGAGTTGGGAAGTCTATGGAACTTGCCAGGAAAAGCATCTGTACCGTGGCTTTTCTTTGTAAAAAGCTTTTTGATTAATAACTCAGTCTCTTGTATAGGCCTATTCAGATTTTCTAGATTTTCTATATTTTTTTCTTGGTGTTTAATTTTTGTCTTTATAAAAATTTGTTCATTTACATTATCTAATTTGTGGGCATATAATTGTTTATACTATTCTCTGATATGGTTTGGATTTGTGTCCCTACCAGATCTCATGTTGAATTGTAATGCCTGATGTTGAAGGTGGGGCATGGTGGGAAGTGACTAGATTGTGGAGGCAGATTTCTCATGAATGGCTTAGCATCATCTCCTCTTGATATTGTCCTAGCAATAGTGAGTATGTTTTCCTGAGTGTTCATGAGTGCTGGTCATCTAAAAGTTTGTAGCCCCCACCCTTGCTCCTGCTCCTGCCATGTGAGATGCCTTGCTCCCCTTTTGCCTTCCACTGTGGAAGCTTCCTGAAGTCCTCCCCAGAAATAAAAGCTGCTGTGCTTCCTATGCAACCTGTAGAATTGTGAGCCAACTGAACCTCTTCTGTTTATAAATTACTCATTCTCATGTATTCATAGCGGTGAGAGAACAGATGAATGCATTCCCCTACAGTTCTTTTTTTTTTTTTTTTTTTTTTTTGAGACAGAGTCTTGCTCAGTTGACCAGGCTGGAGTGTAGTGGCACAATCTCGGCTCACTGCAAACTCAGCTTCTGAAGTTCAAGCGATTTTCATGCCTCAGCCTCCTGATAGCTGGGACTACAGGCCTGTGCCACTACACCTGGATATTTGTGTATTTTCATTATAATAGAGACAGAGTTTCACCATGTTGGCCAGGTTGGTCTCAAAATCCTGAAGTCAAGGGATCCACCCTCCTCAGCCTCCCAAAATGCTGGAATTGTAGGCATGGGCCACTGCACCTGGCCCCCGTAATCCTTTATAGTTTGTGCAATTGATATTGAGACACCTCATTTAGTTGTAGTTTTTACAGTTCAATTTATTTGTTTTTTTCTTGATAAGTGTAGATAAAAGACAAGTCTTTTTGTCAATTTAGCTGAGTTTTTAAAAAAAGCTTTTGTTTTTATCAAGTTTTCTCTTTTATTCTATCCTCAATTTCATTTATTTCCTTTCTAATCTTTTTCCTTCCTTCCTTCCTTCCTTTCTTTCTTTCTTTTTCTTTTTCTTTCTTTCTTTTTTTTTCGTGTAGATTGCTCTGTATTCCTCTTTTCTTAAGGTGAAATTTAGGTTATTAATCTTATGTATTTATTCTTTTGTAATATACAGTAGTTCCCCCTTACTTGTGGTTTTACTTTCTGTGGGTTTAGTTACTGGTGGTTAGCTGTGGTTCAAAATAGGTTGATATAGTACCACGAAATACTGAGGGAAAGAAAGAGAGAGACCATTTTCACATAATTTTTATTAAAGTATATTGTTATAATTGTTCTATTTTTATTATTGTCTATTTTCATTAATTTCTCACTGTAACTAATTTATAAATTCAACTTTGTCATAAGTATGTACTTGTAGAAAAAAAATAGTATATATAGAGTTTGGTTCTATCCCTGGTTTCAGGGATCCACTGGGGGTCTTGCAATGTATCCCCTGTGGATAAGAGGGAACTACTTTAATGTTATTATTCTTGTTTTACAAATGAAGAAGCAGAAGCACACCAAAATTATGTAACTTGCCTAAGGTCACCCAGCAAGCTCTGGAGTTGGTGCTTGCTCCCACTGTAAAAGTAAGCAAACTAATACAATGGAAGAAATTGGGCAAAGACACCGAAAGAGAGACCATCACCTTTCCCTGGCTGTGTTGCTGCATTTCCTTCTTGCTATGCCGGGTTGTCAGGGAGATTAATATTCTATCCTAGGTTAAATTATAAGATCAGGTCAATCTCTATGCTTTAACTGCAATGACAGGCTCTTGTTTCCTTTCCCTGTGTCTTAGGTGAGGTTTTAAATCAAATATATGAAGTGTAAGAACTGGTTGACTGTACATTTTCATCAATTTTAAACCATTTCAGTTTGTCAATGTTATATTCATTTGGGAATCATTTAAGACACATGTAAACTTACAGTATTAGCATGTATTCATGCATTTTAATACCACTAAGAATTAATTTGAAAAATAAAAACAGAAAATTCTTCTTTCCTGTTTTTCTTATTCTAGTTCTATACCATGCCCCACTTATTTCTCTAGATGTAGTACTTACTGCCTATTTTAGGCAAATGTCTACATATGCCTTCTATTGGCTGAAAAAAGGAAAAGCGTGAAGATGCCTCAGGCACATACTAGAATTAATTTGATAGGACAGGGATGGCCAATTATCATGGCATAATGGCATTTTTTGTTGTTGTTGCTGTTTGTCCAGTGGGGAAAATCAAGGTAACAAGTTGCAAGATGACCGGTCCTCTGGGAGTCATTGCCTTTCAAAGTAAATGATGGAAATCAGAACCATTTGATGTCTTTGTTGTTTAGTTATTGAATAGAGCTAAATCCATAAACTGCTTTGTTAACACTTTGTTATATATATTCTTTGTTTATATATTCTTTTTTTAAAATAGGATATTTTCTTAGCTACATTTAAAGAGGATAAATCAGACACAATTAAGCCACAGCACCCCTTTTTCTTAGAGGAACTAGAACACATTTCAGCATATTCATACATAGCCACATCCACCTTCATAACCTTTTACTGAAATTCTTCCTGGGCTTGCATCCCAATTTGAGCCAAGACATGAAAATATGATAAGTATTTTATAAATATTAGAATTATGCAATATAATTTAGACTTAGTAGCCATTAATGATGTTATAAAAACTATGTTGAGATAGGTATATACTGGGTTCTCTGAGAAAAAAATTAGTTAACACCAGATTCTTACAGACTTGTACATAAGAAAAATAAAGCAACTCTTAATGGAATAAAATTCCAAATTAATGAAAAAGTTCCACAGTGACTAATGTGTTAAGAAAGACAAATACATGGTTATATTAGAATTTATAATATTTAAAATTTACAAAATTATAGCTAGATAGGAGGAATGAGTTCTAGTGTTTGACACCATTACAGAATGATGATACTTAACCATAATGTGTTACATAATTTCAAATAGCTAGAAAGAGTATGAACACACCCAACACAAAGAAATGATAATGGAGATGATGGATAAGCTAATCAATCTGATCTGATTACTATACATTATATGTATTGAAGCATCACTATGGACCCCACAAATATGTACAATTCTTATTTGTCCATTTAAAGTAAAATAAAATATTTATTCTAGTCAGAAGATACTCATGCCATCTGAAAAAGAAGAGAGGGTGAGAGAGTAAGGGAGAAGAGAATGTGTAGATCTCCTTTGTGAAAAGAGACCAGCCTGCCTCAAATACGGATTAAGATGGGGGTGAGGGGGTAAAAGTTCACCATGAAAGTCAAAATATAAGCAACGGTATGATCCTGTCATAACACACCTACTTGAGAAGTTTAAAAATAAGCAGAGACTTTAATGAGAGTGGAGAAAAGCTGTGTGGCTATCTGTGAGTAGAACAATCTAGGTGGAAGACAGAACAAGTGCCCTCATGAAAGCATCTTGGGCAAAGAAGTGTGCCTGGCATGTTCCAGCGACAACAGGAGGCCACTGTGGGTGAAAGAGCATAGTAAGAACAGTGACAAAGATTCTGTCCTTCACCAATCTCTAGCCAGGCTCCTCTGACCCCTCTTCTCAACTAAGCCTAGTAAAGATCTAGTAAAAACCTTTACTTGCAGGATTGTTGCAAGTAAAAGTCTTTAATAGTATCATATGCAACAATCCTGCATGATCTGCACATGTACCTCAGAACCTAAAGTAAAAAAAAAAAAAAAATTAAAAAAAGAACAAAAGACCTTTACTTGGCCTGTAAAGACCTGAACAAACACTAACATTTATAATAGCTCAAAGCTATTATAATAGCTCAGATTTATAGTAGCTCAAGGTTGCAGCCCTAGGATCACTCCTGTTCACCAGCTCCACATCACTCCCTTTAAAATGCCTGCCTGAGGAAAGTCAAGGCTACCTAATGAATTTACTATTTGTTCAAGCTAACATCTGAAGCGAGATGTCCTATCTCCCTGCCTCTGTGAGATGGGAAGATAGAAGCTTAACTTCAGTACATGCCAATTAGGATATCCAGATGGGTTTTACTCAACCAACCTCTCCTCCCTGCTTTTTGTAACTTTTCACTTCCCTGACTCTGTTCTTCTTCCTGCATACGTTTTGATTACCCCTTTAGATGCCCAGTCACCTCTGCACAAATCGGAATGGAGATCGGCTCTTCCCCCTACTGTCAGTAGTTAATGAATAAAGTCTGTTTTCACTACTTCCTTTAACTAATGTCCAGACATGTTACACTTGACAGGAGTATGACACAAAGTCAGAGTTATTAGATGGGAGTCTGGTCACATTAAAGCTTGTAATCTGTGGTACTCTGGATTTAACTTAGAGTGAATTGGGGATCCATTAGATTAGAGGCTTTGGGCTGAGAAGAGGAATGATAAGACATATTTTCAAAGAAACCATCAAACCTCTGTGTGAAAGAACACCTGCAGATGTGCACTGGGAGAAGCAAAGACATCAATTAGGAGGCTTTTTCAGTAGTCTCAGAAAGAAATGGTGATGCATTGGTCTCAGTTAGTAGTAGGGTATATGTGAAGTGATAAATTTTGGATCTATTTGAAGGTAGCATTACCTAGATTTGCCAATTCATTGTGGAAGCTGAATTTTAATATATATGGATTACTTACATACATAAATTAAAATGATTTTACACTTTGCTCAAATATCTGTGTCAAATCTGTAAATAACGATTTTTTTCCAGAACAATTATTTCATGGAAGAAAAGACGTTATTACTTAATTAGCAAATTCAGATATAGTATACATTTCCCACTTGATTTTCTCCAGGTAATTCAAAAGTGGTAACTTTAATGAAGATAGACAAATGCAGAGTGCTAATTAGCAGATGATAATGAAAGGACATTATTGTTGAGGATGCTATCTGTAGAAGATATCCTATTATGTTTCCCCAGAAATACTTTTTTCACAGACTTTGAGCAAAATAAGATTATTGGAAGAGAAAATTTGTTTACCTTTACATGAGAAACAAACTCAGTAAGTCAGTTCTATCAACTGGAAATTAAATTTCTCATTTGTCAGCTATTGAAAGTAGAACAAGTAACCAGAGTTTGAGACCTCTTAGAGACAGTTGTTAAGTAGCACACATTTATGACCCTTTTCCAGGCACTATGAACAATTATGCATTTTCTTCCATTCATCCATCCATCCATCCATCCATCCATCCATCCATCCATCCATTTATTCAGACTTCACCCAACATTGCCCAAGAATCACGGAAGTTTGCTTAATACATTTCTCATCTTTGCAGTGGTAACCATATATATCTGAAACCTAAGTTAGGAATAGTTTGGAATAGGACTTTCTATCTATATGTGAATAATTTTTTAAACCAGATTATTTTTACAATGCCAAATGCAGAAAAGAAATGTCAAAAAAATGTGTTTCAAATGTTTAATTGAAAGTCTGTGAATTTACACTAACCAAGAAGTTTCTTTGGGAAAGCTAAAGTGTGGGAGTGTGCGATTTTTATGCTTATCCAAAAAACAGGGACTTTTAAGGATTTCTTATGCTTGACAACAGATGGACCTGCGTTGGAATCCTGTTTCTATCATTTGTAAGTTTTGTCACATTAAGCATGATATGTATCTTCTCTGAGCCTTAGTATTATCAACAGAGAAATGGGGTAAATAATATAAATCGCACAAGATTCTTGTAATAATTTAATAGAATAATGTAATAGAGTGCTTTCTAAATTTCATTGAAAAGTTACCTGTAACTCAGTAATGTAAATATACAA
>PVKP010021282.1:0-39384 GCA_004027715.1 Plecturocebus donacophilus | reverse complement strand
TTTTTTTTTTTTAAGGTGAGATATTTATATTTGAATGGTAAATTCTGACTGATTTAATCCCTTGCCAACTGAGGATATTGATTCCTAAGGTAATCACTTAACATTTCTTCATCTGAGTTACAGAATTTTTTAAAAAACAAAAACTTCCTTTGCATTTCTGTAACTAGTTTTTTAAATGTCTTGAACATTATTTTGACATAATCAAATTGAGCAATATCATTTGTGGAAGAAATTAATTGTTTCTTTTATAACAACATTTTGGTAACTTGTTTTAATGGAAGGAAGAAAGGTTATGAATAAAGTATAGGACGATGTTTTTTCATTTAGATTTGAATATAAGTGTGATCACACAGAGAATTCACTACAAATAAAAACATGGGGCTTCATTTGAGGATTTGACTTAGGTGAACTTGGGAAGCTGTCCATTTTCCGCATCTCAGCTCTTGCTTAGTTGCTTGATGTAACTCACATCATGCTGAGTTTAGACAGCTCTCACAGTTTCCTCAGCACCAGGTTAAACAGAATTATCCTTTCAAAGAGCTTCCCTGCTGAGATGCAGAGTAGGAGTAAATAGAAAAGTGTGAGATGTCCACAAAGCAGGTAATTAAACAAAGTAGGCCAAGACAGACTATAGAGGGAGCTGCTTGTCTTTAAGATTACTGTAAGGAACTCTGTCACTTCCTCTAGCTCAGTGAATGTTTTGGTAGATTGTTCTAGATGCTGTTAGCCATGAAATCAAGTGTTTCAACATAAGAAATTGATAATTCTAAAGTGTTATATAAGTTTATGGAGATGCTTATTCAAATTATAAACATGTTTTCATTGTTTATATCTTATAAAATTAAATATAAGAAACTACCAGAATAACCTCGTTTTTTTTTTTGGTAAATTGGAGTTAAATTTGCAATAAGAATAATTTTGAAAACTAGTGTTTATCAACTCAGGTTCAAAAATTTCTCTAATCGAATCTCCTTTGTTCCTAATCTGTTTTTACTAAGCTATTTAAAAATATTTTAAGATCATATAACACCTATTTGATTACAATTATTGGAGATTTTCAGGAACACTATGGAAATTTAATGACTCATCACAAATTGGTCACTTGTTTTTAGTAGGTATTTGAAGCCCTGAGTAGCAAGTTGTTTTACCTTTAAGTGCCTTTCTTAAGAACAGCTTTGCCCTCCAGAAGCTCACAATGTGATAGAGATGATGGACATGTAAACGTAAGTCAAATGCAGCATGACTAGACTATAGAAATGTATGTAAGATAGAGCAAGAGGCCAGTGGGAGACGTGTTCTATATCCAGGCAAAAAGGGCAGTCAGGGAAGATTTTGTGAAGGGAATATGGATTAGTCATGTTAAAGGAATTTTTAAGGAACTTAAAATTTCAGACAGCTTGGCAATGTATATCAGAATCCTTGAAATGTTCTTTTTTTGACCCAATAATTCTAGTTGAGGGATTTTAATCTATGAACGTAAATCTCTTGGCAAATCTGGTTGTCTTTTGAATGCATCTACTTTTCATAATCCATCACCACCCTAGTCTAAACTACTAGCATTTTTAGTCGGGTTTACTACTGTAGCCTCCTAATCTTGGTTTATCCCAGTCTACTTTGTCCCCTTCTAATCTGTATCCTACACTGTAATCAGAGGGATCTTTTAAAAATGCAGCCTGATTACATCACCCTAGTATTTGATATGCTTCAGTAGCTTTCCATTGCATTCAGGATATGTACAAAACTCGATGTCTTATATGCTGGCATCTACCTGTCTTACAAAGTCTTCATAGTCTGGCCCTTACCTTTCTGTCTAGTCATGGCTTGAGCCATGTTCTTGACTTGCTCTTTGTGTTCCAGCCATATTGGCCTTATCTCAGTCCCTTGTTCTTGCCATACTCCTTTACACAGTGAGGGCTTTGTACCTGCCATTCCCCTTGCCTAAAATGTTTTTACTTTTCTTTCACCTAAACTTCAGCTGATCTTTTCTCAGGGAAGCCTTCCCTATCATAGACTCTCAAAACACCATGAATTCTCCTTCATGGCACTTGCTGTCATTGTAATTTTATATGTGTTGGAGATTAACATCTATTTTCCCAAATAGATTGTAACCTCCAGAAATCCTGATATTGTGTTTCTTTTTACTCACTATTATGGATGATAAAATTATTTCATCTATAAATAGATGAATAAATAGATGAAATTATCACAGAGAACAACTCTAAATGTTCAACAGTTGGTAAATGGTTGTATAAACTGGGTATATTCATTTGGGAGGATGTGTTTAAAATCGTGTTTTAGAAGAATGTATAGTAACATGAGAAAGTGCTGTCAGTATATTATGTGAAAAAAATTATTTTACAAAATAGTCATTTATTAAAAATGTGGGAAAAAGTACACCAAAATATGAAAGTTGGTTATCTCTGGAAGGTATGTTTTATATTTTCAGGTTTTCTACATTTTGTACTGATTTTATAATTAAAAAAACCCATATACAAAATTAAGGAAAAACTGGTTTTCTAGTTATGGTTCCAGAAATGTAGTAGGAGACATGAGTTTCATAATGGCCTCCAAAATATGTATCAACCAAATTGCATGATTGCATGATGATATCATTGAACTTAATAATATAAATTCCATTTAAGACCTGCAAAATGATTCATATATTAAAGCAAGCCAGTAATTTCTGATTTTATTATACTTGTATGTAAATTGGTTTTAATTTTTAAATGTTTTGAAAATTAACATGGTTTTGGCACGTGACAGCACTAAAACAGAGTAAAGACTAGAATTAACTCATATTTGAGAACTTAATACAGCTTGAGCATCCCTTATCCAAAACTCCATAATCTGAAATCCTCCAAAATCTGAAATGTTTTGAGCACCAACATGATGCTACAAGTAGAAAATTCCACATCTGACCTCGTTGTGTTGGGTTGTAGTCAAAACTTTGTTTCAGGTTGGATGCAGTGGGTCACGCCAGTAATCCCAACACTTTGGGAGGCTGAGGTGGAAGGATTGCTTGAGCCCAGGAGTTTGAGAGCAGCCTGGGAAACATGGAAAGGCCCTATCTCTACAAAAAAGATACAAAGGTTAGCCAGACAAGGTGGTACACATTTGTGATCCCAGCTACTTGGGAGGCTGAGGCAGGAGGATCACTTCAGCCCAGGAGGTGAAGGCTGCTGTGAGCCATGATTGTACGACTGCATTCCAGCCTGGGCAACAGAGCAAGTCCCTGTCTCAAAAACAACCAAAACAACTTTGTTTCATGTGTAACATTATTTTAAAATATATAAAATTACATTCAGATTTGGTCCTATTCTCAGGATATCTCATGTATGTGCAAATATTCTAAAATCTGAAAAAAATCTGAAACACTTCTGGTCCCAGGTATTTCAGATAAGGGATATTCAACCTGTATTATGAAAATGGATACCACCTTCACTTTTGAGTAGGGAAAAGAAAAGAATTATTTAATAAACAGTGTTGGGATAGCCAGTTAGTCATCTGGAAAAATAACAAGTTGGCTTCCAGAGGAGTTAAAGATGTAAATATGAAAGAAATAAAAAATGTAGGGTAATTATTTTTTGCATAATCTGGGATCAGTGAAGGCCTTTCATAGTGTACTGGATTGTTGGATTTTAGGACATAAAAATCAATTCCGTATGGGGGGAAAAAATAAAAGTTAAGAGAGAAACAGACTAGTAAAACTTACTTGTATACTTCACAAAGGGCCAAGTTCATCTTAATACAAAGAACTAGGGAATAATTCAATAGAAAAATTAGCAAAGAGAATTCATATGAAAAGATGTACAATTTATAATGTAATAAAGATGTAAATTAAAGCTACATCATACTCTTTGCCACCTATCAAATGAGCAGAGGTTATGTATAGTATAATTCGGGAAGGGTGAGAAGAAGAAAAAATAGCCTCATACATTGCTGGTGGGATTATAAAGTGTTCATGTTATATAGAAAGCAGTTTGAAAATGGTTTTCAGAATTTAAAATAGATATATTTTGTTCTAGCAATTTCGTTATAGGATTTTATTCTCTATAAGATTTTGCATATATGTCAAATATGTAAAAATATTTGTGGCAGCAGCATTTCTTACTGCAAAAGATTGGAAACAAGCTAAATATATATCAGTAGGGAAGTAGTTAGGTGAATAATGATATATCTATTCAACAGAATGCTAGTCAGCCTTTAAAAATAATGACAGAATACTATGTGTACTACTGTGGTGCCATGTCTAATATATGAGAAAAAAAGCAAGAGGCATGACTGTATGTGCAGTTTGCTGCCATTAGTGTGGTTAAAATGTATATTTCATATATATTCTATATGTGCCTATATATTAGAATAAAATACAATTTTTATTAGAATAAAATCCATATATATATGTATGTGTATATATGGGCAGATATAGAATGTAATGTGCATGGGAGGATACAGGAGAGTCTGATGACAATAATTGCCTCCAGTGAGTAGAACTGGTTGCCTAGAGGACAAAGGTGGACTAACTTATACTGTTTAGTAATTTGTCAGTACTTTAAAATCATATGCATGTAATATATTCAAAGTTAATATTTTTAAGTTGTGTTTTGCTTACAGGAATTGGTAAGAAGGAAAAAAGAAAAGACCATAATAATTGTTATAAACAAATGATTACTGCAGTACTGTTTTTAACTTTAGATGTTGTTAGAAGTCTTCTAATTCAGAGTTTTCAATTGATGTTACATGGCTTACAGAAGGGTTGTCCTAGTGGAATGGGGGCTGAAGGAAGGCATTGGGGTTCCTGTGAACAGATAGCATGGTGAGTGACAACCAGCTGTTGCTGCTGCTTTTGATATTTTAAGTGCATTAAATGAGGTGCTTTACTACTTGGAATCTACTTCAGCAGCCAGCCACAATGTACAGTTAACCTCTTGTGGGAAAGGGATCATGGAACTGTTACTGGAATTTGTATTCACGTTGCTGAAGGAACATGCCACCTACCACAAGGTGCAACCCACTTACAATGAGAGGATGGGGAAGCAGGGAGGGTGTCACTGGTGGCCCAGCTCCAGGCCTGACTATCTGTATTCACCTGTATTGGATGCTGCTCACCATATACGTTTGATGTGCTCTGCAAGGTGACTGCCAAATAGTGTATGTATGTTTGTCAGAAATAAAGCATGATTTTAATTTTGAAATATTCTCAATATGAAAAAGTTTGGTTTCGAAATTCATATTTAAAATGTCAGCTTTACATATGTCAAAAAGTATCTACCTTAATACTTTAAATTTTTTCTTCTATATTTAGAAAATATGATTTTTTTTCACCAGGCACTATGTAGATGCCTCCAAATTCCCTCCTGTTGTCCAGTGTGCTAAAACAGATTTTATTTGCAGTATTGAAAAAGCGTTAAAAAGCATCAAATGTACTCATTTTGTATAAAGAAAACTGAAATCTACATAGCAGGCTCAGGGATTTGTCCCGTGTCCTGTAGTTGGTTAGTGTGAGGCTGGGTTTGAAAGTTGGGGATCTTGGATCTTGACTGTTCAGCTCTGATCACCTCACACTGACTCCTCGGCTCCACCCCGAAAACATGAGGGAATATTGGAAGAAGGCATTGATAATTGAAAGACAAAAATACAGAACCTCGGAGGAATTAGTAAAAGAACTGCACATATGTAGTTTAGAAATCTTTGAGACCATATTGTGTCTAATAGTGCTTAGAATCTTCTCATATAATAATATTATTAACATTCTATAATCTAGAATAGATTGTAGTAGGATTTGTTTTACGGTGATTTGAGCTGTACCCTTTAAGAAAACAAAAGATTATAGCAAAAGGAGTTTAGGACAGATATAAACAAAAATGTATATAAAATCATATGTATTCAATTTCCAAAAAAGAGAGAAGGGAATATATGAGACCTTTCAATTTCCTCTGGTGCTGTAATTAAATTTTCTCATGTTGTTTTAGATTGGATTAGAATTCATTCAATTAAAGATAATCTAGGGCTGGGCATGGTGGCTCATACCTGTAATCTCAGGACTTTGGGAGACAGAGGCAGGAAGATTGCCTGAGCCCAGGAGTTCAAGAACCAGTCTGGGCAACATGGCAAGACCCTCATCTCTTTAGGAAAAAAACAAACAACAACAAAAAATGATAATCTAAGTGAAAAACGATTCAAGTTTAAATAGGTTAGGTTAAAGTAGATTTTAGAGGATGTTGCCATTGGCGCTGGATATTTCAAAGAAATAGTTAGAAATTTATTTATAAAGTGAGAAATGGGCTATGGTATGGGGTATTTTATTTTGGTATCTGGCTGCCATTTTAACACCATAGTGATACTAAATAAGAGGAAATAATGGGAGTTAGGGAACAGTGAACTTTGGGTAAATTTTGTTAACTTGTAATTTCCATATAAATACAGATAAGGCAGTGAGTGTCTTAGGCAATTATAAAGAACTCTATCTACTGTCCAAACATGATGTGGATGCATTTTTGAGACCAAAACAAATTATAAGTAAAAGTGAGACCCTCTTAATGACAGCTTATTTAACCTTTATGGTATTTTTATTTGTTTGTTTGGGGGGGTGTGTGTGTGTGTGTTTTCTGTCATTCCTTCTAAGTTTTCCAGATGATTTGGTGTTTCTTCCAGTTCTCTGTAGGTTTTTAAATATTTCATTTAATAAATGAAAAATACTTTGTTGCTTAATCAGTATTGGTAAACTGGACTGTTTTCTGCAGCAGAAATAGAATACACGTTTGGCAAAGTAAATTCTGAGAAAAATGAGTAGTAATTGTCAATGGAAAATTTTGTGGGTTTTTTTTTTTTTCTGCCAAATCTTTTTCTTTTTAGATGATAGTTTTGGGAAATACTAAGAATTTGAGCTCAATTTACTTTGGGGCAGTTATTTAATTTTCTTTGGGTTCAGAGAGCCTTACTATATAAACAATTCAAATAATAAAAGAAAGTGTGTTACCTCAAAAATGCCTTGTGTAATATATAACAGTTCACAAGATTTCTATTTTTCTTCCATTTATTATAAGTACCAAGGAAGTATAACAAGAATTAAAAGAAATACATTATTTTGCATATATATTTGCACTTCAAAGTAATTTATATATTAAATTAGATTTTGTTTGAGGTGGTGAAATGAAAGACTTTGTAAATAAGAATACATGTTGATATGTGAAAAATGTAAAGTTAAAACATGTTGGCATACTCCTAGTTTCTCAGAACAAGAAAATGACTAATCTAAATTTCATTTCAGAATAAAACCCAAGACAAGCCACATAAAAGCAACCTAAAAATTAAACTGTCATCATATTATTTGTTTTAAAACTATGGAATAATATATCTGAGGAAGATTTCTCTCAAAATTGTTTTTCTCAATTTCAAGTAAGTAATTTATTTTGGTTAATATATTGGGGGTGAGGGGGGTGGGGGTGAGCCTTGGCATTAAAGTTGGTAAATCCTACTCATCCTTAAAGTAACAGCTTGAATATCATCCTCTTTAAAGCCTTCTGTGACTCCTTTGCCCATCCCCAAAGATTATCTCCTTGGTTTTCCAAGTCTTAGTCCCCTTCCACATTGCTGTTAAAGGATTTATTACACTGAATATTATGTTTGTCTCTAAGAATAGTCATGTGGCATTACCCTCATGGGCCCCACCTCATACTTCTCAACCCCACTGCCTTCTGTTGCTGAGAGACCCTGAGCAAGTTATTATACTTATGTTAGCCTTAATTTCCTCCTCTGTAAAGTGAGTTTTATTAATTTCTACAATACAGCATTATTATGATTGAATAAGATAAACAGCAAATGGCTGGCATGTACAGTAACGTAAATGTTACTTTCTTTACCCATCTATCCCCAGAATCTGCTACATTACCTCATATGCTAAGTGCTCTTTAAAGTGTTTGAATTGAAATGAAAAACTGAATTTTTGTAGCATTTATTTCTCATATTAGGACAAACTAAAAACATCTGAACATTGTGGTATGAGACTTTTACATTTGGTTAGTGACTTATATCTACAGGCTAGGTAATTGCCTGTTTAAAACACTTTTTAAAAATTTGGCTATTTTTTATAAGTGGTCCATCAGGGCCTGAAAAGAGCCTTACTCTCCAAAGCCATCAGTAGTACCTTTAAAACAAAAAGTGGTGATAGAACATGTTGAAAGTATGTATGCTAGATGTCACAGTAAAGGTGACATGTCAATAGGATTTATTGCTCTTGTGAATTTCACACAAAAATGGGAGGCTTTGTATTTTAAACCTACTTAGGATTGTGGAATGTGGACCAAATGATTTATTACTGCCCAGTGCTTCACCTCTCATCACCATATATTTTCTACATACATTTCTAGGTTTTGTTTAGTTGTCTAATAACGTTGTATTTTAATTTTTTTTTTTTTTTTTTTGAGACAAAGTCTCACTCTGTCACCCAGGCTGGAGTGTAGTGGTGCAATCTCAGTTCCGTGCAACCTCATCTTCTGAATTCAAGTGGTTCTCCTGCCTCAGCCTCCCAAGTAGCTGGATTACAGGCACGTGCCACCAAACCCGGCTAATTTTTGTATTTTTAGTAGAGATGGGATTTTACCATGTTGGCCAGGTTGGTTGACCTCAAGTGATCTGCCCAGCCCGGCCTCCCAAAGTGCTGGGATTACAGGTGTGAGCCACCACACCCCGGCCGTCTTTTAATTTTTTAATGAAGTCATTACAAAGGTATCCAAATTAATTATGATGTCTCACACCTTAGTTGATAATGCTTAGTGTTTTGAAAATAGAAGCCATGTTATTATAGTTAAAGACTTAATTTTACATCATTTTACTAAAAAAGGTGGTAAACCATTTATTGAGTAAGGACTTTGTGCCCTGTTCTAAGTGATTTAGTCTTCACAGCAGTTCTGTAAAATAGGACTGTTATCCCCATTTTACAGGTGAGGAAATAAGGCATAGAGAGGTTAATAACTTTGCCTAAAGTGATGTGGCGTAATGTATACCTTATACCATGTGAGGATTAAATGAGAAAACATGTATTAGGCCATTACTCACTTAAACAGAAGAAACAGTGAAGCAAAATCTGAGAGGGAGTGTCTTCTAACACAGAATTTGATAGTAGCCATTATTGAGATGTGACAGTGACTGTGAATATATTCTTATTCATGTTTGTGTGTGTGTGTGATAGTAAACCCTGGTACTCTATTAACCCATTTTTTTTTTCTGAGCAGTATTAATGTCTTCTCTCAAATTCATGCTCCCATTTGGACTGAATTATGTATATGTGTTTACAAGGTGATATTAGGATTACAGTATCAATCAGATACAAATTTTTATAAGTTCAGTGTAATTAAATAGTATGTGGATATATTCCTACTGAGAAATTTAAAAAGCAGAGCAGGTAAGGGAAAAATCTTCTTTACCACCTATTCCCCTCTCTACTTGGATCAGCTTTTGCTGTATGATAAACCTCCCCAAAATTTAGTGGTGTAAAACAATAGGCATTTGTTAGCCTAGATTCTGGACTGGGCTCCGTTAAGCAATTCTGCTACAGCTTATGTCTGGCCTTGCTTATGTGGCTGTAATCAGCTGATGGGTCAGCTGGGAGCTGGTTGGTCTAAGATAGCTATGTCTGGATAATTGGTACTGGCTTGGGGAATGGGGGTCATGTGTCTCCAGCAGGCTAGGCATGGCCCTTTCACCTGGAGGCAGTAGTAGGGTTTACAGAAGTAACTAGTGATGGCAAGCCTCATATATTTTCTGTTGTCCATAGGCCAAAGGAGATCAACATGGCCAATTCCAGAGTTGGTATGGGAGGGGTTTGCTAATGGTGTATGGCTTAATTACTGCAACAGTCTATTATAGGCCATTACTGCAACAGTCTATTATACAACTGCTGTTGGCTAACTCATTTTTCAGGAAACATTTACCAGTGTGGCATTGCCCCTTTCTTGAAGAAATAGTGTTTATATAAGCAGTTTATTCAACAGTTCAGATAAATTTAGTTAATTTCTTGTTCTTACTCATTTTTATTCCATCCTCATCATCTTTTAGCATTATTCTTAGTTTTATTCAACTCAACAAATATTTACTGAGCACCCACTAAGTGCACAATAAGGTATCAAGAGGTGAGCAGCAGATGGAGCAAGACTACTGTGTTAATCATTCAAGTTTTTTTTTTCTGTCTCTTTTTTTTGAAATGGAGTCTCGCTCTGTCACCCAAGCTGGAGTGCAGTGGTACTATCTCAGCTCACTACAACCTCTGCCTCCCAGGTTCAAGCAATTATCCCGCCTCAGCCTCCTGAGTAACTGGGATTGCAGGCATGCACCACCATGCCCATCTAATTTTTTTGTATTTTTAGTAGAGACAGGGTTTCACCATATTGGCCAGGCTGGTTTCGAACTCTTGACTGTAAGTGATTTGTGTGGCTCAGCCTCCCAAAGTGCTGGGATTACAGGCCTGAGCCACCACGCCTAGCCAGTCATCCAAGTTTTTAAAAGTGGCCTGTCTGCTTCATTATGTGAACAGAATTATATAAAAGCAGAAAACTGTAGCAAATTTTTGAGAATGACCAGCAGCCCACACCAGGCTAAATATATCTTATATGCCACAGTTTTAAACATCTTACACGGATTTCTTCAAATGAGAAAAACTAATACATAGGTTGTTTTGATCCGTACTCCCACCAGCAATATGAGGCTTTCCATGGCTTCACCAAGATTATGTTCTCAAATGTTTTGATCATTGCCAATCTAATAGTTATAAAATGGATCTCAGTGTAGTTTTAATTTGCATTCCTTTTTTTATGAGTCAGATTGAGTGTTTTTTCATATGCTTGAGAGGCACTTATAATATTTCTTTATCAGTGTACTGTTTATCGTTACCCATTTTCCTGTTGAGACTCTTGGTCTTTTTCTTATTGATTCCAAAGAGCTCTTCATACATTAGGAAAGTTTATCTCTATCTGTAAATTGAGTTCCAGATGTTTTCCTCATTTCTTATAGTAGATAACTTTTTACTCAAGTAGTATCTTTTTTTTCATTTCATAAATAATCTTTGTATCTGAATCAGATTTTTAAATCACATTTAGATGAAGTTAGGTTTAAGTATTAGGCATGGGAATGGAAGGAAAAGGTCCTGGCATTATCTCATTTTTTTAGAGAACTTTTTAAAAAGTCTTGATAGTTAAAATGAAAAGCTTCAAAAGGATCCTGTCTTTGATTTATTTTTTCTTTTTCTAGGTTTGCTTTTATTATGAGATCAATCCTTTTGACAGGGCAGTCCAAGGAAAAGATCATCCTTTGGAGGACTGTTTTTAGCTGATAAGATTGTATAGTATAGATGGAAAATACTCTGTGTCGCTTAGATAAATTTTTCATAATGTTTCTTTGAGTCTTGTTAATTCATTTTGTGTGTGTGTGTGTTTGTGTGTGTAATGTGTACAGAATATACATACATCATGGTAGTGGTTCCAGCAATTGTCTGCTCTTACATACAGTCATCCCTCAGTATCCATCCCTTAGTATCACTGGGGGATTCATTGCAGGAACCCTTGAGGATACCAAAATCTACAGATGCTCAAATCCCTTATATAAAATTGTGTAGTATTTGCATAAAATAACCTAAGCACATTCTCCTTTATAGTACTTGAAATTACCACTTACACCTAATATATTGTAAATGCTATGTAATGGTTGTGATACTGTATTGTTTAAGGTAATAATAACAAGGAAAAAAGTGTACATGTTTAATACAGATGCAACATTTCCCTGAATCTTTTTGATCTGAGGTTGGTTGAATCCACAGATGTGGAACCCATGGATATGGAGAGCCAGCTATATAATTTTTAATCTGTTCAACCAGCCTTAACCTAATCAACTACATGAGTATGTTAGCAGGCTAGATTAGGTTAGCCCTTAGCAGTCGACCACATAAAAGAAAACAAAACAGAAGATAGCCTTTTTTTGAGAATGCAGTAAAACTACCTACTGCCCAAATAATATCCTATATATTTTTTGAGATTGTGAGGAGCCAAGAAGACCTCTTATGCGACGTCTGACATTATGAAGTACTTTGACTTTTTTCCCTTGACTTCTCTATAAAAAGGGATTCGAAAACTCCAAGGCTGGACAGATTGTCATGTTTTGAGTAATTTAATGTAGTTTTAAACGTTTTAAAGTTGTCAAATCTTTTCTTATGTAATTTTACCCAGCAGCATCAAAAACAAATAGGAATCCTTCAGTGATTGGTGGAGTATGGCAGAAAGCCAGTTTTTACCATGCTTTACATAGTTTTTTAGTTTTTCAAAGTTATTGAGGTATTCTTTAGTGTCTGCTTTATTATTAACATTTTTATACGTTTCACTGAAAATTGAAAGGAAGTTTTTTATTTAGTACCAAATTATAAACTTACTGTTATTTTCTTGGTTAATCCTTTTTAAACAATTTTAACATTTCTTTTCTTTCTTTCTTTTTTTTTTTTTTTTGAAACAGGTTGCACTCTGTTGCCAGGCTGGAGTGCAGTGGCACAGTCTTGGCTCACTGCAACCTCTGCCTCCTGGGTTCAAGCGATTCTCCTGCCTCAGCCGCCCAAGTAGCTGGGACAGGCTCGTGCCACCACGCCCGGCTAGTTTTTGTATTTTTAGTAGAGGTGGGGTTTCACCATGTTGGCTGGGATGGTCTTGATCTCCTGACCTCATGATCCACCCACCTCGGCCTCCCAGAGTGCTAGGCTTATAGGCGTGAGCCACTGCGCCTGGCCGATGTTTCTTTTTTCAAATTTAGTTTTATTTTTTGAGAGAGTTTCACTGTATTGCCTAGGCTGTAGTGCTGTGGTTCCATCTTGGCACACTGCAACCTCCACCTCCTGGATTCAAGCAATTCTGGTGCTTCAGCCTCCCAAGTAGCTGGGACTATAGGCATGTGCCACTAGGCTGGTCTTAAACTCCTGACCTCAGATGATCTGCCCTCCTGGGCCTCCCAAAGTGCTATTGCTGGGATTACAGCATCAGCCACCTCAACCTGGCCCAATTTTAAGGTTTTCGAGGTTGTAATGTATCTCACAATATATACATTTACTACAGTAATTTTTCCTCCTGAAAAGCTGATATTAAACGGATACGACATCTTATAATCAGTGACTTCTTAGAGAAAATGTGACATTTTAAAATTTCTCTATATCCTTTTTAAAAAATCTAATGTGCTATGGAATGAGTTTGTTTTCCAAATAATCATTTGTCCTTCATTTTTGCCTTGCATCTGTAATTGTTTTAACTTTGTATATTTTGATGTTGCGTTGTTTGGCACATCCAGCTTCATGACTGATACGTCTTTTATCACAGTGCTTTTCAAATTATTCCTGGGGAAGAATCAGGTTTTTTTTCCCTCTGATACTTCTTTAAAATACATTAAAAATGAATTACTAGAAGAATGAAGTAAATGAAATGAGAATAACTGACAAAATATTAATACAAGCTCTATTTTTAAAAATTATTTTATTTAACAGGTATAGAATTTCCCTGTCAGATTGCCGTGAGAGTTTCTAAATGCTAAGTTTCAAGCTTAGTACTTTCTTGTTGCATAGCTATAGCAAACAGCTAGTTCATAGATGGCATTTGAGTAGCAGTGTAGAGATCTTTTTAGCAATATAAAGAGACTAATTCATTTCTTTTTAGATTCTTTTTGTCCTGTGTCAGAATTATTATTCCTATTTCCTTTTAGTTTGACTATTTCTTTGATATATGGTATAAATCATTTTTCATCACTGTTTTTAATCCTTTTATGTCACTTCAGTTTTAAACCCATCTGAAGATATTTTACTAGGAAGATTTTAAACAAAGTTTTTATTTTTATTTTTTGTTTTTATTGTTGAGGTGGGATCTCGAGCTGTCACCCAGTCTGGAGTGCTGTGGCGCCATCTCAGCTCACTGCAAAAAACCTCTGCCACCCCGGTTCAAGCGATTCTTCTGCCTTAGCCTCCTGAGTGACTGGGATTACAGGTGCGCACCACCACTCCCTGCTAATTTTGTATTTTTAGAAGAAGCAGGGTTTCGCCATGTTGGTCTGGCTGGTCTCAAACTCCTGACCTCAAGTGATCTGTTTGCCTCAGCTTCCCAAAGTGCTGGAATTACAGGCGTGAACCACTGTGCCTAGCCAACAAAATCTGCTGTAATTGAGGTTTGATTTTGTTTTTTACTGTTATAATTTTATATTTTAAAAATAACTCTATTTTACCCTTTCCTTTAGTGTGTAGCTTTTGCAGCATAGAGTGCGTTATGTGTTTTCTTTCTTTCTTTTTTTTTTTCCTGAAAGATGGAGTCTCACTGTGTCACCCAGGCTGGAGTGCAGTGATGTGATCATGGCTTACTGCAACCTCCGCCTCCAGGGTTCAAGCAATTCGCCTGCCTCAACCTCCCAAGTAGCTGGGACTACAGGTGCATGCTGCCATGCCTGGCTAATTTTTTGTATTTTAGTAGAGATGGGGTTTCACTGTGTTGCCCAGGCTGGTCCTGAACTCCATAGCTTAGGCAGTCCACCCACCTCAGCCTCCCAAAGTACTCGGATTGAGCCACCATGCCTGACCATATTTTCCTTTTTAAAAAACATAGATAATGGAACTCATTTAAAAAAGTTTATGTACCAGCCAGGTGCAGCGGCTGACACCAGGCGGGTGGATCATGAGGTCAAGAGATCGAGACCATCCTGGTCAACGTGGTGAAACCCCGTCTCTACTAAAAAAATTAAAAAATTATCTGGGCGTGTTGGCACATGCCTGTAGTCCCAGCTACTCGGGAGGCTGAGGCAGGAGAATTGCTTGAACCTGGGAGGCTGAGGTTGTGTTGTGGTGAGTTGAGATTGTGCCATATTGCACTCCAGCCTGGACAACAAGAGCGAAACTCCATCTAAAAAAAAAAAGTGTATGTACCAAAATGTATTTTTGTTGTTGTTGTTTCTATTCATTTCTTTTTTCTTATCTCTTAGAGTTCTGTTTATATCTTAGTCTGCATATAAGTCTGTGGTCTTCTTATTTCTTCTTATTTGTATGTTTTTAAGAACACATAGCACATACTTTCTACATTTCTTCTGTTTCTGAATGTAAATTATCACAGATTCTTTTCTTTGGCATTTTTAAGATGTTTTATCTATGCTGCTGAATATTTGTTTAGGTCCCATTCCATATATATTTATCTATGAACAAGGGCTATTTTTCCAAGCCTAGTGTTTGCCAGTAGGTAGGATATGGCATGTTCAGTTTAGTCATATTTATTTTCTGCTTATAAAATGATAGAATTGCCTTCCCTAGCATAAAGAAGTAATGATTATATACAACCTGCTTAGATGAAAACATTCATTTTGTGTACCTCTACTGTATTGAGGTTTAAGGTTCTTCCCTGTTTTCTCCTTGCACAGTTCTCTGGTATATGATTTATAGATAACCTGAGATAGTAGTGTTTTTGTTTGTTTGTTTGTTTTTTAACCAGAACATTGCATGAAAGCCTCTAGGTTGTAAAGGCCCTTAGAACTTTTAGTAATTTAATCAGTGATGGGAGCTAATTTGTTTATTTAGATTTTGGATGCTATCTAACATGCCACAGTGGAGACAGCTATGCTGCATCAATTATGTTGTTATTGGGTGTTGTGTTTTTAGAGTAGATGAACAGAGGTATTGAGTGAGAGAATAAGACCTTAGACATCTTAGAAAATGTTTAGTATGGGACTGGTTTCTGTTGGAGCAGACCATGTCCCCAAGGTAGAGAATAGCGTTATACAATAAGTCCTCACTTAACATCCATGATAGGTTCTTGAAAACCAGGACTTTAAGTGAAATGACATATCACAAAACAATTTTTTTTCTCATTGTTATAATTAAATGAAGTTGAACAAAATATTATTTGAAGATCTGCTATATGTTGTTTGCTTAAAGTTTAGGTTTCCAAGAACCTATTAACAAAGTTAAGTGAAGATTTATTGTATGTCTTAAAATATTTTAGTGAAAAATTGGGAGAAGGATTATTCTGTATTTCATCAATTCTAAGAAGTATATTTTCCCTCCATTTGTACATCTCAGTAATTGGGATGTGTCTTAAAGTCAGTAGTGCAGCATATTTAATTGACAGCACTTCCTTTTCTTAACAGCACAAAAATTAATCATGTCATAATCATTGGCATCTTGGATTCAGTGAAATATATTAATAGTTGTTTATCTTAGTGCCATTCTAAATTGAATCTCGTTATTGTTGTAACATTAACCTTTCTTTTCGAACAACTTTGGTCTTGGGTTAACTTCCTAGCTTTGTTCACTTGGAAGCTTGATAAGGTAAAATGTCAGTTGTATAAACAAGCACGATTGCTTATGGTAAAAATGACTCATGATTACTAAATTGCATACGGACTGGGGGAGGATTATGAATGAATGAATTGTAAATACTGGTAGCTATACTGTTACAGCTTTGGACTTACCTGAGTGTGGTAACTCTTGTAACTAAGCAAGTCTGTTGCTGAAGCTCAGGAAGCTATGCCAGTGAGATTGGAGATACTGGTTGCTATTTGGTACCTGTAAGGTAGAGTAGCTACTGCAACGATATACTCTCATTCTCTTACACTTGATCTGCCACCTGAGAAGGCCAAAGAGACTAGCCCCTGAATTGCAGTGAGGACTCCTGCCTGATATATTAAGTATAACCAACCTGTTTGGGTTATGACTCGGTGTTTAGTTAGGCCTAACTGGGTGTTGTGCTGATATTTTGTGGCTTTATTGATTGATTTATTTTATTTTTAATATTTGCTGAGTGAATCTATATTTACTATTTATTCTTCATAAGAATTTTACATTATAAATGTGAGTACATCTCTACTTACTAAGTAATGCCAAATTGTTTTCCAAAGTGATCATACCAAGCTATACTCCCACTGGAGTGTATGAGTTTCTGATGTTCCACATCTTCACCGGTATTTAGGATTGTCAGACTAAAGTTTTAAATTAGGAATTAATTTAAAACATCTCATTATAGGTTTGTATATTTTTCATCACTAGTGGGAGACTGAGTTTTTCCATATGTTTATAGCCTAAATACTGAGAGATGTGTTGAAGTCTTCAACTTAATAGATTGTCTATTTATCTTTCCAGTTCTATCAGTTTTTGCTTCATATATTTTGAAAGTTTGTTAGATCCATACATATTTAAGATTGGTATGCCTTTCTGGAGGAATGCCTCTTTATCTCTGGTGATATTCCTTGTTCTGAAGTCTTCTTTGTCTTGTATTAATATAGCCACTTCAGCTTTCTTTTGATTAGTATTTACATGGGTTATCATGTAAAAAACTGAAGTTTGCCATGGAGTTCATAGATGCTAGTAATAAATCTGAGGTTTCCGTCTTTCTACTTTATCACTTATTAATAAGGAGTAACTGGGGAGATGGTTGCAGGCCAGATACTGAGAAGTAGGTTCAAAGGCAGCTACCTCAAGAGAGACACATGGAGAATTGTCTCCCAATGTATCTTTTTCTGTTTTTGTTTTACTTCACTTTCAACCTATCTGTATCTTTACACTTGATATGGGTTTCTTACAGGCGGCAGATAGATGGGCTTACTTGTTTATCCAGTCTGACAATCTCTGTCTTTTATCCATTCTGACATCTCTCTTTTAATTAGTGTATTTAGATTGCTTATATTTATTGACATTGGTAATATGGTTGGATTAAAATCTACTACCATGCTCGCTGATTTTTGTTAGTTTGTCCTTTTTTTCTTTTGGGTTACTTGGATTTTTAAAATATTATTCCATTTCTCTCCACTGTTTGCTCATTTATTTATACCTCTTTCTGAAATTAGGTTAGTGGTTGCCTTAGGGTTTGTCATACATTTGTGATTAATCACAGTTTTCTTCATATAATAATACATAGCTCTATATGTAGTATTAGAACCTTACAGTTGTATACTCCCATTTCTCCTCTTTGTCTTTTGTGTTTTTGTTGTCATACATTTTACTTTCATATATGCTATCAACACACAATACATTGCTACTCTAGGACTTTACAGTACACTGCTATAGATTTTGTAAACACTGTTCATGTAGGTTATAATAAATTTCCTTTAAAAAATTTCTTTAATAATAAATTAACCTTAGCATACTGTAACTTTTACTTTATAAACTTCTTGGTTTTTTAAACTTCGTGACTCTCTTATAGTAACTCAGTTTAAAACAAATACATTTGTATAGCTATACAAAAGTATTTTCTTTATATCCTCATTCTGTAAGCTTTTTTCTATTTAAAATTTTTTAATTTTTACTTTTAAAACATTTTTGTTAAAAACTAAGACACAAATACACACAGCCCTAGGCCCACAGAGTCAAGCTATAAATATCACTGTCTTCCACCTCCACATCTTGTCTGGAAGTTCTTCTGGGACAATAACACACATGGAACTGCCATCTCCTATGATAACAATTCCTTCTTCTGTAATAGCTCCTAAAGGACTTAACCAAGGCTGTTTTACAGTTAACTTTCTTCTTTATGTAAGTAGGAGTACATTCTAAAGTAATGATAAAGTATAGCTTATATATTATATAAGCCAGTAACTGTTACCGTGATCAAGTATTATATACTTTACATAACTGTATATGCTATACTTTTATGCAACTGGCAGCATAGGTTGGTTTACACCAGGTTCACCACAAACATATGAGTAATGCATTGTACTACAATATTAGTACAGTTAGGATGTCCCTAGGCAATAGGAATTTTTCAGCTTCATTATAATCTTATGGGACCACCATCATATATGGGGTCCCTTGTTGACTAAATATCATTATGCCGTACATGACTGCATTTTTGCTTTAGAGACAGTTATCTTTTAGAGCAATTGCAAATAAGAAAAATATGAAGCTTTGTATTTACTTTCATTTATACCATTTCTACTGTTGTCATGTCTTTGTGTAGATCCAAATTTTCTGTCTGGTACCATATTCTGTCTACCTAAACAACTTTCTTTAACATTTCTTATAGGACAAGCCTGCTGCTAATAAATTATCTTTGTTTCTCTTAAAAAGACTTTAATTTTCCAGAATATTCTTGCTGAATGTAGAATTCTGGATTGCCTTTTTTTTCTTTCAGTACTTATAAAATGTCACTCTACTGTTTGTTGTATGGCTTTTACATATATATATATTTTTATTTGAATTAAATTTTTTTTCTTTTTCCACTTTTATTTTAGATTCTAGGAGTACATGTGCAAGTTTGTTACAAAGGTATATTGCATAATGCTGAGGTTTGAAGTACGATTGAATCCGTCACTCAGGAAGTAAGCATAGTACCCAATAGGTAGTTTTTCCATCCTTGCCTCTCTCTCCCCTCTTGTATTCTTCAGTGTCTAATTGTTCTCATCTTTATGTTCATATGTACTCTGTGTTTGGCTGCCACTTAGAAGTGAGAACTTGTGTATTTGATTTTCTGTTTCTGCATTAGTTTGCTTAGGGTAGTGGCCCCCAACTGCATCCATGTTGTTGCAAAGGACATGATTTTTTTCTTTCTATGGCTGTGTAGTATTCCATGGTGTATATGTACATTTTCTTTATCTCATTTACTGTTATGGACACTTGAATTGGTTCCATGTCTTTGCTGTTGTGAATAGTGCTGTAATGAACACATGGGTGCATGTGTCTTTTTGGTAGAATGATGTATTTTTCTTTGGGTATATAACCAGTAATGGGATTGCTGGGTCAAATGGTAGTTCCATTTTGAGTTATTTGGGAAATCTCCAAGCTGCTTTCCACAGTGGCTGAACTAAATTACATTCCTTCTGATAGTGTAAAGTGGTCCTTTCTACACAGCTCCACTGAAATCTATTATTTATTGACTTTTTAACAAAAGCTATTCTGACTGGTGTGAGATGGTATCTCACTTTTGGTTTTGATTTGCATTTCTCTGGTGATTAGTGATGAACATTTTTTCAAAATGTTTTTTGGCCACTTGTATGTCTTCTTTTGAGAAGTGTCTGTTCATGTCCTTTGCCTACATTTTAATGGGATTGTTTTTTACTTGTTGATTTAAGTTCCTTATAAATTCTGGATATTAGGCCTTTGTTAGACACATGGTTTATGAATTTTTTCTCTCATTCTGTAGATTATCCGTTTACTCTTTAATAGTTTCTCTTGCTGTATGAAAGCTGTTAGGCCCTACTTATCAGTTTTTGGTTTTGTTGCAATTGTTTTTGAGGACTTAGCCATAAATTCTTTGCCAGGGCTGATGTCAAGAAAAGTATTTCCTGGGTTTTCTTCTAGGAATTTTGTAGTTTTAGGTCTTATAGTTATGTCTTTGATCCATCTTGAGTTAATTTTTGTATATGGTGATAGGTAAGAGTCCAGTTTCATTCTTCTGCATATGGCTAGCCAGTTATTGCAACATCATATATTGAATAGGTAGTTTTTTCTCATTGCTTATTTTTGTCAACTTTGTCAAAGATCAGATGGTTGTAGGTGTGTGGCTTTATTTCTGGGTTCTCTATTCTGTTCTGTTGGTCTGTGTATCTCTTTTTGTACTAGTACCATGCTGTTTTGGTTACTGTAGCCTTGTAGTGTAGTTTGAAGTTGAGTACTATGATGCTTCCAGGTTTTTTCTTTTTGCTTCGTATTGCCTTGGCTGTTCGGGCTCTTTTTTGGTTCCATATGAATTTTAGAATAGTTTTTTCTGATTCTGTGAAAAATGCTGTTCGAGTTTGATAGGAATAATGCTGAATCTGCAAATTACTTTGGGCAGTATGGTCATTTTAATGATACTGATTCTTCCAATCCATGAGCACGAAATATATTTTCATTTGTGTGTGTCATCTCCGATTCTTTCAGCAGTGTTTTGTAGTTCTCCTTGTAGAGATCTTTCACCACCTTCATTAGATGTATTCCTAGGTATTTTATTGTTTTTGTGGCTCTTGTAAATGGGATTGTGTTCTTGATTTGGCTCTTAGCCTGAAATTACTGTTGTATAAAATGCTACTGATTGTCAGATGAGTAGATTGCAAAAATTTTTTTCACATTCTGTTGGTTGCCAGTTCACTCTAATGATTGTTTCTTTTGCTGTGCAGAAGCTCTGGAGTTTACTTAGATCCCGTTTGTCTATTTTGGCTTCTGTTGCCATTGCTTTTGGTGTTTTAGCCATGAAGTCCTTGCCTATGCCTATGTCCTGAATGGTTTTGCCTAGGTTTTCTTCTAAGGTTTTTATGGTATTAGGTCTTATGTTTAAGTCTTTAATCCATCTGGAGTTAATTTTAGTGTAAGGTGTCAGGAAGGGGTCCAGTTTCTGTTTACTGCACATGGCTAGCCAGTTCTCCCAACACCATTTATTAAACAGGGAATCCTTTCCCCATTGCTTGTTTTTGTTAGGTTTGTCAAAGATCCAATGGTTGTAGATGTGTGGCGTTGCCTCTGAGGCCTCTGTTCTATTCCACTGGTCTCTGTTTTGGTACGGGTACCATGCTGTTTTGATTACTGTAGCCTTGTAGTATAGTTTGAAGTCTGGTAGTGTGATGCCTCCAACTTTGTTCTTTTTGCTTAGAATTGACTTGGCTATGCAGGCTCTCTTTTGGTTCCATATGAAGTTTAAGGTGGTTTTTTCCACTTCTGTGAAGAAGGTCATTGGTAGCTTGATGGGGATAGCGTTGAATCTATAAATTACTTTGGGCAGTATGGCCATTTTCACGATGTTGAGTCTTCCCAACCATGAGCATGGAATGTTTTTCCATCTGTTCGTGTCCTCTCTTATTTCATTGAGCAGTGGTTTGTAGTTCTCCTTGAAGAGGTCCTTTACATCCTTTGTTAGTTGTATTCCTAGGTATTTATTCTCTTTGTAGCAATTGTGAATGGGAGTTCGCTCTTGATTTGGTTCTCTTTTAGTCTGTTATTGGTGTATAGGAATGCTTGTGATTTCTGCACATTGATTTTGTATCCTGAGACTTTGCTAAAGTTGCTTATCAGTTTAAGGAGGTCTCGTACTGAGACAATGGGGTCTTCTAAATATACAATCATGTCATCTGCAAATAGAGACAATTTGACTTCCTCCTTTCCTAATTGAATACCCTTTGTTTCTTTTTCTTGCCTGATTGCTCTGGCTAGAACTTCCAATACTATGCTTCCAGTTTTTGCCTATTCATTATGACATTGGCTGTGGGTTTGTCATAAATAGCTTTTATTAATTTGAGGTATGTTCTGTCAATACCTAGTTTATTGAGAGTTTTTAGCATAAAGGGCTGTTGTATTTTGTTGAAGGCCTTCATCCAGAATCTACAAAGAACTAAAACAGATTTACAAGAAAACAAAGAAAACCATTCAAAAATGGGCGAAGGACATGAACAGACACTTTTCAAAAGAAGACATTTATGAGGTCAACAAACATGATAAATGCTCATCATCACTGGTCATTAGAGAAATGCAAATCAAAACCACATTAAGATACCATCTCACACTAGTTAGAATGGCGATCATTAAAAAGTCTGGAGACAGCAGATGCTGGAGAGGATGTGGAGAAGTAGGAACACTTTTACACTGTTGGTGGGAGTGTAAATTAGTTCAACCATTGTGGAAGACAGTGTGGCGATTCCTCAAGGATCTAGAAATAGAAATTCCATTTGACCCAGCAATCCTATTACTGGGTATATAACCAAAGGATTATAAATCATTCTATTATAAAGACACATGCACACGTATGTTCATTGTGGCACTGTTTACAATAGCAAACACCTGGAATCAATCAAAATGCCCATCGATGATAGATTGGACAAGGAAAATGTGGCACATATACACCATGGAATACTATGCAGCCATAAAAAAACGATGTATTCATGTCCTTTGTAGGAACATGAATGAATCTGGAAACCATCATTCTCAGCACACTGACACAAGAACAGAAAATCAAACACTATGTTCTCACTCATAGGCGGGTGTTGAACAGTGAGAACATGTGGACACAGGGAGGGGAGCATCACACACTGGGGTCTGTTGGGAGGGACTAGGGGAGGGGCAGCAGGAGATAGGGAGGTTGGGGAGGGATAACATGGGGAGAAATGCCAAATATATGTGATGGAGGATGGAGGCAGCAAACCACATTGCCATGTATGTACCTATGCAACAGTCCTGCATGATCTGCACATGTACACCAGAACCTAAAGTACAATAACAAAAAAAAAAGAAATGCTACTGATTTTTGTACATTGATTTTGTTTCCTGAACCTTCACTGAAGTTGTTTGTCAGTTCAAGAAGCCTTTTGGCAGAGTCTTTAGAGTTTTCTGGTATAGAATCATATCATTAGCAAAGAAAGATAGTTTGACTTCTTTTCCTATTTGGATACCTTTTATTTATTTTTCTTGCCTGATTACTCTGGCTAGGACTTCCATTACTATACTGAATGAGAGTGGTGAAAGTGGCATCATTGTCTTCTTCCAGTTCTCAAGAAGCATGTTTCTAGGCTTTGCCCATCCAGTGATGTTGGCTGTGGCTGTGTCATAAATGGCTCTTAGTATTCTGAGATGTATTCCTTTGATGCCTAGTTTGTTGAGGGGTTTTATCATGAAGGGATGTTGGATTTTATTAAAAGGTTTTTCTATGTCTTTTGAGATGATCATATTTTTTTTTTATTTCTGTTTATATGGTGAATCACAATGATTAATTTGCATATGTTGAACCAACCTTGCATCCCAGGAATAAAGTCTACTTGATTGTGGTGAATTAAGTTTTAGATATGCTGATGGATTTGATTTGCTCGTATTTTGTTGAGATTTTTTTTGCATCTATTACATATTTTTGTCATTTATCTTTGATTATCTGCATATAGTGTCCTTTCTTTAATTTTTCTTTTGGCTGTCTTTAAGATTTTTTTCTGTCTTTAGATATGATGTATGTTTATTTTGAGTATGATGTGTCTGTTATCTTTTGTTGGTTTTTCTGGTCTTCTCTGAGCTTTTTGGTTCTGTGGTATGGCATGTTTTACTTAATTTGGAAAATTCTCAACCATTATTTCTTCTTGTATTTCTTTTGACCTGTTCTCTTTTCTTCTGTTTCTGTGATTTCAATTACATGTATATGGACCATTTAATAATTGTCTCATTGCTGTTGTATGCTTTGTTCTGCTTTCATTCTTGTTTTTTTTCTGTGCTGAGATTTTTCAGAGAGATTACCTTGATAATAATGGTTATTGTTGTTGTTCCTGAAGCATCAATTATTTCAATAGATTAAGCTATATTTTAGAGACATACGCTTCTTGGTGTATTTGAGATCTTTCATATTGTTAGTAAAATGTAAGTTTATAATATTTTTTTTCCCAACTAAAAAACAATCTGCTTAGATTTGTGGACCATGAAATATAGCCTAGGACTGTATCTGTTGGTGAAGATAAAATGTAATGTAATAACTGTAATGACTTATGAACTAAGCCATGTTCTTAGTGTTCTGTATTAAAATTTTTTTTTATTTTTCTGTTAGATCACTTGAATATTGTTGTCTTCTGAATTATGCTGTTATATATGTAATTTGGAATAAAGAATATTGAGTGTTATCAAGTAGCTAGACCTAGGTGTTTTTATTTTTTTCTCCTTTAGCTATGTAGAATTAAATAGACTGATGTGCAATGCAATTAAGGAATTAACAATAATTTTTTTTTCTGTAGTGTGTTAATTTGCCTTTATGTTTGTTAGGAGAGTGCTTTGGAATTATAAATGGGATGCCTTTTAAAGAAAGTTTTTTTAATGCATGAAAATATTTAAGACTGCTAAAAGGTGATAAACTGAACTAGTTTAAATAAAACAAAGTCAAAACTTGGAAATATCAGACTTTTTGAACTAAAAGTGATGAATGAGAATTATCTCATTTCTTTTTTAAATTATATGGTAGTCAAGTGAAAAGAAATATTACTTGGAAAGGAAAGCGAGATATGCTTCTAATTTTTTAAAATTTACGTCAGTTGAGGTGTGTCAGATTTACCAAAGATTCTTAATTCCAGCATCTAAAAGTTTAATCATAGAAAACTTTATATTTGAAATCTGAAGTTTAATATTGTTGAATGAGTATTGGTATCTGAGGAAAGATTGTTTTGGAGAAACTGGCTATTATAAGCATTTTTAATGTGATCTCTGCCTTACCTAAATAGGATTCACTGTCATGATATATTATACTCTTACAGAGAGGAAAGTATTTTGTTTGACCCCTGTTTCAGTAGCTGGCAGATTTTGAGATGAGGATATCTCCAAGTTGATATTGGAGAACAGCCATAAGAAAAGACAAGGAGCCAAATCCATGAAGCATTTGCTTTTTTTTGGCAGAAAGCCTCAGTATTTCTATACAGATTCTTCTTAAAAATTGAAGTAAACTGGATTATGGACAGTTTCTTGTTTAGTGTGTTAAATTCCCACTCTACATCCCCAGTACACACTTGAGAACAGATCAAGCTTCTGTTGACTGTAACTCTTTCTGGCACTCCTTTTGCGGTTATAGAACAGGAACAAGGAACTGTTTTTCCTTTAGTAAAAGGGAAGACACCTTCTAAAATTACTTAAAGATACAGTTGTGTGTTGCTTAATGACAGGAATATGTTCTGAGAAATGCATTGGTAGGTGATTTTGTCATTGTGTGAACATCGTTGAGTATGCTACACAAACCTAGAAAAAATATTTACAAATAAAAATATATTTGTTTACTACATTAGAAAACTGTCCCAGCATCATTACTGAGTATTAGTCATTTCCTCTATTTGATCTGCAGTGTCAATATCAAGTGTCAAATATGAGGTTTCAATATTATGCTCTATTATAATCTTAAGGGACTACCATTGTATGTGCAGCCCATCTTGACTGCAACATTGTTATGTGGCATATAACTGTAACTGGAGCTCTGATTCCACACATCCACCGGTATATAAAAGAAAAGTGAAAATCCATTGTGTTCTTTTATCCTAATACGTTTTTCTCAATAATTTTTTAATACATAATGGGGCTTTGGTAGATATTTGTTGAAGAAGAGAAATTTTTTTTGTATTTAATCATAAACAGGTGATAATCACTTACATGTAGATTGTGGACATTCAAATCCATTCTGTGTCCATTTCCATGGTTACTACTTTAATTGGGGTGTTATTATTTTTGCTTGGACCATCGTAAGAACCTCCCAGTTTGCCTCTATCTTTACCTGTTTTCAAATTCAGCCCTTATATATTTTAGATTATAGCCCTGGCCTATAATCTAAAATAAAACTCTAGACAACATAAAGTCTTTTCATGATCAAGCACCTGCCTACCTTTTCAGCCTAACCTTCTGCTTCTTCCCCAAGCACTTAGCTCTTCAGTCTGAGCTGCTTGCTCAAATGGATGTACCTCATGACTTTGCATATGCTGCAAGCTTAATAAAAGCGGGTACCAGGTGTCTGGTATGGTGTCATCCCTTATGAAATGAATGAATGCCATTCCTCTGGATGGAGTCACCTTTTCTATTGGTGAATTCTTCACACTTCAAGACTGTCCTGAGATACCATCTACACTGTCAAGCCTCTCCTGACTTTCCTCAGTCATAGCAGTTTTTTGTGCCACCATTGTACTTTGTACCTCCGTTAGAGCAGTTATCACATTAACTTGCAAGGCTTTTTGTTTGTTTTTAACATGTCTGACTTGCCTCTTAGAGTGTGCATTTCATGAGAGCAGATTCAGTATGCTGCCAGTCTTTGTGTCCTTAGTGCTTATTACCTACACATGCATTAAAAATTAGAAAAAACTCATGAAGGAAGGACGAATATATGACTCACTTATATGTGATACCTAAAATAGTCAAATTTATAGAGAGAAAACAATAGAATAGTGGTTACCAGGGGTGGGATGGAGGAGGAATGGGGATTTATTATTATTTAATGGGTACAGAATTTGTTTGGGATGATGGAAAAGTTCTGGAGAGGAATAGTGGTGATGGTTACACAATAATGTAAATGTATTTAATGCTACTGAATTGTATATCCAAAAAGGGTTAAAATGGTAAATTTTACCTATATTTTACCATATTTTTTAGAAAGGCAAAATTCATGAAGGTAAGGACCTTTGCCTGTTTACTCACCTTTGTTCTCTCTAGTTCCTAACATTTTGTTTTTACACAAATAGTGGTGATGGTTACACAATAATGTAAATATATTTAATGCTACTGAATTGTATATCCAAAAAGGGATAAAATGGTAAATTTTACCATATTTTTTAGAAAGGCAAAATTCATGAAGGTAAGGACCTTTCTTTGCCTGTTTACTCACCTTTGTTCTCTCTAGTTCCTAACATTTTGTTTTTACTGTTAAATTATTTTCTTTTGACATGGTAATACTTGATTTTTTAAAAATGTTTGAAATTAGGTCCAGCACAGTAGCTTAGGCCTGTAATCCCAGCACTTCAGGAAGCTGAGGCGGGAGGATTACTTCAGGCCAAGTGTTTGAGACCAGCCTGGGCAACATAGTGAAACTCTTTTTATTAATCATAATGATAATAAAGTTTGAAATTAAATTGAATGTAAACCCATAGAAAATTGTCTAAGAAACCAACTGAATTGATAAACTAAGGGAGGAAACATAGCACATAACTTTAAAATATCACGTATTTAAAGGAAATGTTCTTGTGATAGTATAAATATTAACTAAAATTAATAACTAAAATGGTTGTCACCTACTACTAAGCAGTATATAGTGGTAAAACAGAGGCAGTATGGCATTGTGAAACTTCAGCCCTGGTAAGTCAAAAACTCTCTTACCTGATTAGAATGATCTTCCTACCCAAGTCCAGGATGACTGGGGAGCAGTACAACCTTGAGTATTTCTTATGTTCGAGATACAACCTTGAGTATTTCTTATGTTCGAGACAATCTCATTTGAGTCCCCTCTGTCTCCAGGAAATGGAGATACCTTTATTTTCCTGTAAGAAAAGCATACGTGCTGTTGAATACCATCAACCTGGCATAATTACAAACCCAGTTGATATATATGTCTGAGCACACACATGTACATTAGAACTTGTAGTAAAGTCATCTGTCAGACTAAATTTGCCAAAGAATTTATTTGGAAACAGTTTAAAATGAGATCTTATTTTTACCTAAGGAAGTGTGATGGAGTAGGTCTGGGGTGGTGCCCAGAAATATATTGGTGCCTGTGATTTAGGTAACCCTTAGAATCTACTATAAGAAATACTGTTTTGATAAAGCAGGTGATTCTTTGGATTAATCAAGGTCTCTTCTAGAATCAGATGGTTCTTATTGAATGGTTAAAGTGTATATATATATTATATTAAAATATATAAAGAATGACTTTTTTGACTGCATAATTCTTATCAATTTCTTGTTCTTTCTTTCCAGTGATTTCCACATTTTTACTTTCCAACCTCTTGCTATTGTCAGGTGTTGATAAATTCTGGTGGGTGACAGGTGATAATGAGGGGCAAATATTTTCATTCCCTGTTTTTTTTCTTTAATCACTTTTCTTGAGATATAATTTACATATAATAAAATTGACCAATTAGATGAGTTATGAGAAACATATACCATCATGTAACCATCATCACCACAATCATGGTATATAAAAGATATCTATCACCCTAAAAAGTGCCCTTGTACCCCTTTTAGTAAAACCACGCTTGCTATTCCTGGTTCCTCACAACCACTTATTTGCTATATCACTGTAATGACTATAGTTTTGCCATTTCTAGAATTTCACATAAATGGAACCATCTGTTATGTAGTTACGTGTCTTCATTCACATTGCCATATGAATTAATGTTTTTTTAAATTGCAGAGTAGTAATCCTTTATATGGATACCATTCACTAGATGCTGGACATTTGGATTGTTTCCAATTTCCAATTTGTACTATTATGAATAACGCATTCTTGTACAAGTCTGTGTGATTATATACTTTCATTTCTCTTATAAATATTTATAAGAGAAATATATTTCTCTTATAAATATTTCATTTCTCTTATAAATATATTTCATTTCTCTATAAATAGTGGGATTGTTGGGTTAAATGGTAAGTTTACTTCATAGGAAACGGCCATTTTTCCCAATGTAGCTGTACCATTTTGCATTAGCTCCAACAACTTATGGGAGGTCCAGTTTCTCCCACCCTCTTCAACATTTGTTTATATTTAATCTTTTAAAATTCTGTCTTTTCTAGAGGGAGTGTAATGATATCTCATTGTGGTTTTAATTTTCATTTCCCTAAGGTCTAAGAATCTGAACACCTTTTTGTGTGCTTATTTGCCATTCACATATCTTCTTTGGTGAAGTATCCAAATCTTTTTTTACAAAATTGAGTTGTTTCTCCTCCTGTTGAGTTGAAGGGGTTCTTTATGTATTCTGGACTCAAGTGTTTTATCAGATACATATTTTGCAGATACTTTCTCCCAGTCTATGGTTTTCCGTCTCATTTTTCTAGTGGTGTCTTTTGAAGAGTATTTGAAACTGTGATAAAGTCGAATTTATCTTTTTTTTTTTCTTTCATGAGTCATACTTTTTGGTAACCTAAGAAATCTTTGCCTAACCTAAAATCTCAAATATTTTCTGTTTTCTTGTGGTTTTATGTTCTCCATTCTTACCAGATTGTGATTTGATTTCTAAGTTATCATTAGGTACTTCTTTTTAGAAGTATTAATGGAGGTTATTTTGATCAGGCTTTTTAAAGCTGTGAGGTAGCTTTATAAAACTTCCCTTCAGTATTTGCCCCAAAATGTGCTTTAAATATGGTCATAGTATCAATAGAAGGCAACACAGAGCTGTTCTGTGTCCTAAGATTTTAATTTCTGACCTCCTGCTTGTTGTTGGTATCTGCCCAGGGACAATTGCTCTTCAGGCAACACTTTTCATGTGTAAGCCAGCCTGTCAAAAGTGTACCTAAAAGTTCTGTGTCAATCATTTCCTGAGTTACTGATGTGAACACAGGTTCTGTGTGAATCAGACCTGAGAGGATTATGAATGTTACAGAATGCCTTTTGTTAGGGAATTTAAGCCTAGAAGAAGTTGGGAAAGTGACAGATTCATATAAATATGAGTGTCAAAACCAGTTAAAATGTTCTGACTCAACTTGAAATATGTTGGACTATATAATAAATATAATACTGTGAAATATTCTGAACTAGACTCAACTCTGCTCCGGCTTTTCCTCCCTTGTAATTCCATTACTTGGTTCTGTTTCCCCTTTTTTCTGTGACCTCGGGCAATTTGGCTTCTTACACTTAGAAGTTAACTAACCACCCAGCTCAGACCCAAGGCATCCCCTTACGCTTCATGTAGAAGTGTGAACCTATAACATTTTATATGGAAATTCATTATGATTCTGTCTCCTTTCTACCTTATCACCCATGTGGGATAAATGTAATAAACCAATAGCTTCTCTGGTTCTTTCTCTTTGAGCTGACTAGGATAGTTTATAGGTAATATCTCATTCCACTTTCTGCATAACACAGACTGGTTGGTTGTCTTTCCCAGCCAAAACAGCTTAAGCAACAGATTGGACAAAAGCAGATAAGAGAACCCAGCTTTCTCTTCTGAAACCCAGACTTTAGAGTGATTTACAAAAATGTAAAACAATTCTGTCTTTTCACAATTTTTTTAATGATCCAAATGTACAGCTTTTCTAATTTCTTTCTTCCTCTCCATAATGTATAATAGTTTGTTGTTGTGTACCATTTTTAGCCCATACTTTCCTACCTTTTCTTTCTTTTTTTTTTTTGGTAGTTGTATATAGTACTTACCGTCCACTGTAGGAACTTAAATTATACGTATGTAAGTCTGCTTAAGTTGTCAAATAGGATACTAACGTTTTATTTTGTTTTGTTTTGTTTCTTTAGACAGGGTCTTGCTCTGTCACCCAGGCGGGAGTGCAATGGCACTATCACGGCTCACTGTAGCCTTGAATTCCTGGGCTTAAGCAATCTTCCCACCTCAGCCTCCTGAGTAGCTGGAACAACAGGTGCATACCACCATGCCTGGCTAATTTTTTTATTTTTAGTATAGATGGGGTCTCACAGTGTTGCCCAGGCTGGGCTGTAACTCCTGGCCTCAACCATTTTTCCTGCCTCAGCCTCCCAAAGTGCTGGGATCACAGGTGTGAGCCACTGCACCCACACCTGGCCTTGTTCATGTATTTTCAGGCTTCTTTCTGCACTTCATTTTGGATGGTTTCTATGGTTTTGTCTTCAAGTTTATTAATCTTTAATTCCGGCATTACAGATATATTCTTAATTCTACTTGTATTTTTCATCTTCATGTTTTTTTCATCCTTCATGAGATGAAAGCTTTGTTTTGTTTTTTTTTTTTTACTATCTGCGTCTCTAATATGTTTAAACATTCTTCTACTTCTTGAATGTTTAAGTTACAGTTACAATAACTATTTTAATATCTTTGTTAATTCCATCATCTGTATCATTTCCTGGCTTATTTCTATTGCTACATTTTTTCCCTCATTATAGGTCATATTGTTCTGCTTATCACATGCCTAGTTTTCTTCACTGGATGCTAGACATGGTAGATTTTACCTGGTGTTCTGGATGTTGTTGTATTTTTAGATATATTCTTGAGCTTGATTCTGGGACACTGTTAAGTTATTTGGAAATAGTGTAATCCTTTCAAGTCTTTTTATGCTTAGTTGGGTGGGAGCAGAGCAAACTTAGGCCTAGTTTTGCCCCACTGCTGAGTCAGTAATCTTAGGATTATTCTACTTGATGTCTTGTGAAGTATGCAGGTTTTTTCCTTCCTAGATGAAACATAAATTATTCCTGCTACTGTGTGAGCCCTTGGGATTGTTCCCTCTGCCCATTTTAGTTACTTATTTTTCTGCTTCAGGTACATTTCTCACAAAGCATGTGCTGATACTTTCAGTAAAAACTTGAGGGAACCCTCTGCAGATCTACTCCTGTCTGTCTCTTTGCAGTTCTCTCCTCCTGGTATTCTACCAGGCAAATTCTAACAAGCTTGGCCTTCAACCTGATTTCCTCAACTTGGGGAGATTGCCAGCCTCCACCTGGGTTTCTTATCCCTCTGCTCTGTGGAAACTCTCTCTAAGCAGGGAGCTATTGAAGAAGGACTTAGAATGATTGTTTCCCTTCTCTCAGGGATTTCTGTCCTATACTAGCCAATGTCCAATGTATAAAGACCATTGATTTACCTGCTTTTCTGTTTATTAGTTATTTCAGGCAGTGGGTAAATTTATTCCCTATTACTCTACCTTGATGCGAAACCTTGCCTACTCATTTTTAAAGATTAAGCTCAAGCATTAAATCTTCCCCAAAGTGTTTCATGTTTCATTTTCTAGTCAGGAATGATTTGTTTGCAAAGATCACAAGCTCTTTCAAAAGCAGCTTAATTGGCCAGGTATGGTGGCTCATGCCTGTAATCTCAGCACTTTGGGAGGCTAGGGCAGGAAGATTGCTTGAGGCCAGGAGTTAGAGACCAGCCTGGGCAACATAGCAAGACCTCATCTTTATTAACAATTAAAAAAAAAAGTAGCCGAGTGTGGTGGCATGCTCCTGTAGTCCCAGCTACTCGGGAGGCTGAGGTGACAGGATCACTTAAACCTGGGAGGTTGAGACTACAATGAGCCATGATTGTGCCATAGCACTCCAGCCTAGGTGACAGAGTCAGACCCTGTCTCAGAAAGAAATGAAAATGGTCAGGCACTGTGGCTCAGGCCTGTAATCCCAGCACTTTGAGAGGCCGAGGGTGGGTGGATCACTTGAGCCCAGGAGTTTGTGACCAGCTTGAGCAACATGGTGAAACCCCATCTCTCCAAAAAATACAAAAATTAGCCTGGTGTGGTGGCACATGCCTGTGGTCCCAGCTACTCTGGAGGCTGGGGTGAATTATCTGAGTCCAGGAGGCAGAGGTTGCAATGAACAGAGCTAGACCCTGTCTCAAAAAATAAAGATAAAAAGCTCTAATAAAAAGGGGATTTACTATTACAATATAGGAAAATCTCACAGATCTTCATTGCATGGTATAAACAAGTCTTGCTCTCTTCTATTGTTTTCTCTGCGTACCAGTTTCCACACAATTCTTCCAATTTGCCTTTAGCTCTCACTTGCCTGTCAGGGTATTAACTGTGGCCTTAACTCAACATGACCATTCAGCTCTAGTCCTTACACTAGATTGTTGGATTATTTATTTGAACAGCCCCAAGGAGCCAGAAGATTCATATCTTGGGTGAACAGAGTTCAATACAGACAGGATAGTGTTCCATGATTCATAATATAATTAATTATATTCACAATACAATTAAAGTAAATTTTCTAATTAAAAAATTTAAGGATTTTTGTGTGAGAAATAATCTTTAAATTCTAACTTAGAAGGTTGAATTCAAGTAATACTCAATGAACATAGTGTTTGTATGGTAGTAGAGACATTTTGCTTAATTTTTTTGCTTATTAAATAATATGATTCCTCAATAAACATTTACAGAGCATCTATTGTGTATCAGGTACTGTCCAAGGCACTAGGAATGCAAAGGCATGTATATTCTGAAATAGGGGTTGACCAGCTACAGTCTGTGAGCCAAATCCAGTCCATCCAGCTATTTTTCTAAGTAAAATTTTATTGAATCACATCCTCTCATATTGATTACGTGTTATATATAGTTGTCATCATGCTTCAGCAGGAGGTAGTTGCACCAAAATTCGCTGTGACCCCACAGAGCCTAAAATATTTGCCATTTGTCCTATTACACCTTACATCAACCACTGACATAAGGTGATTTTTTTTTTTAATATGAAAGGTTAACAACTTTTTACAGGGTGAAAACCATCTTTAATCAGGTCTTAGACTTTGATGAAAATTAATAGAGGTTAAATTACTTTTCTAGAGTCCTGACATTTGAAGTTTTTGATTTTATTCATGCATTAAGACCACAGGTTTATTTTGTCTCTTAATTAATTTCTAGTTAGTGAGATTGCATTTTTCCCTATAAGAGTTTTCTAATAGCAAGCATTTGAAAGTTGGAATTAAAATAATTTCACACGAGGACATCCAGGTTTACTGGTGATTCAGAACACACGTGGTATGGTATTTGGTGAGAGGCGAAAGGCCAAGTGTTGCAACCACCCATATAAGTCTTTTGTAAACCATCAGGTGTATTCTGTAATTTTAGCAATAAATATATTTTTTTCCTTCAGTATGCTGAAACAAAGATTAATATGTTTTGGGACGGTAGGCATAGTTGAAAATTAACTCTGTTTTCAAATATAAAAATCAAACACAGAAGCTCAGGAAATACATCTAACTGTACTTGTGAGATTAGTGATCAGTATATAGTTTCTCTGTCTTCATGGTTGTCATTAGTTAAGGTAAAGAAGTCTTATATAGATTTACATGAAGTTATTCATCCTTCAAGTATCTGCTAGTCTATAAAGAGTAGATTTATTATTCATTTTTAATATATGCCTATCTCTTTAAAGTGCCATAGTCCCTAATCTTAGTATCAAATACTAGATTCTCCTAAGGCTTTATGGAAGGAGATTCACACTGAAGGGAATTTTTGGAAGAAATGTAGAGTCCCTGTGACTTGGGAGTTTTTCTAACTAAGGTCACTTCATCCCAGTTTATTGGGATGTTCCTAATTTACACTAGTATTATTATTAATAGGGACCACTTTTATTCTCAATAATCTAATTTGGACAAGAAATTATATTGTCATTCTATTAATAGAATCATACTGATTATAGAGCAGCTGGATCTACTTTAAAATTTAGCATTTAACCAACCTCAGCATTTATTCTGATTAGCTGTTAACTCTCATGGGAGTTGGTGGATTGATGACCAGGAGACAGCACAGTTGTTAAAATGAAACTTGACTCATACAGAGGTCCGTCTGACAGTAAGGGGCTAGATTATATATGTCTGTACAGCACAAAATCATTTGAATCCCCACAGCTAAAAATGAACTTTTTATGTTGTGTTGAGGGACTTCCTCAGTCTGTCTCCAGTCTTCTTTTTCTAGGCTTATTTCCCATTTTTCTTTCTATTTACCATCAATCTAATATTTAAGCCCCACTCATATGCTTGGCGTTTCCTGAATATATCCTATGCTTTGTCTAACTCCCGTACCTTTGCTTAAAATTGTTTCCCTCTTTTTTTTTTTTTTTTTTTTTTGTCTCTTCTACCTTTTCCAGTCTCCTTTTCCTATGTTTCTTAAATTCCTACACATCCTTTAAAAACTGGTGTAAATATCACTTCCATGAAGCCTTTCTTGCCGCATCCATTCCAGTTAATTTTCCTTTTGGGGGGGGCTCCCTAAGCATTTTATTTCTGTCTCTGTCTTGCAGTATAACTTTGTGCACCGACCCCATCCCCACCTCTTTAAAGGTAGAGGTTATACTTAATTCATTTTGAAATCCATATTACCTATATAAAGCCTTGTACACACTTAAATGTTCAGTAAAAACATATGGTGAATTGTTGGTATATCCCCCTAATTTATTTAGAATAACCAGGCCAGAAAATATTTTAAAAATAGGTTTTGTAAGGTTTTAAGAGTAACTTTAATACTCCAATTTCTAAATTTATTGAATACTTTTAACTTTATTTATTTTACCTGTTTTTTAAATTATTGCAACTTAGATTTGGGGGTACATGTACAGGTTTGTTACATGGGTATATTGCGTGATGCGAAGGTTTGGGACATGATTGACCTCCATCACCCAGATAGTGAGTATAGCACCCAATGGTTACTTAATCCTTGTCCGCTTCCCTACCTGTCCTCACTAGTAGTTCCCACTATCTATTGTTGCCATCTGCATTTTTGCTAACACTTTTTTCTTCAGGTAGAAGTATATTTACATTGACTTTTAAAATCCAGCTCAAAAGTTTGTTTCTCTTTCCCTTCCAAGGCAGTTTGCCATATGCCAAGAGCTTCTTACATTTTTCTCCTGTTGCCATCTTATTATCTGTAGTTGATTCTTGAAAATGTTGAGGTGGTCAGTTACTTGACTGCCTATATTTGTTCTCTGGGCTAGTCATTGCCTTCTCATAAATCTCCCTCTCTTTGGCCACTGTGCTTCTGGGGAAGAAGTAGAATGAACAGTATTCAGTTCTCTTTGCCAGCTGAGGAAAATATATCTTAAACATTAACCTGCTTTGTGAAATTTTTCTAATGACAAAAAGCAAAAATTAGCAGGTGATATTATAGCCCTGGCATTTTTTTCCTTCCAAATGAGTTTAATTTTATTATACTCGAGTAGAGAAAACCTATACCAAGCAACTAACCTTTTAGGTGTTTTATCTTGGCTGCATCAAAAAGTTTTGTTTTGAGTGAAAGAAGTTTGTAGGGATTTTCAGAACCTAAAACGTAAAAGTTGATTATCATTTGATATATTATCAGTCATTTTGCTTTCCTTTTCTGTGGAAATGGCCCCATCATATTCTTTGACCATTTTTCTTTTGGGTTGCTGTCTTTCTTACTGATTTGTAGGAGTTCTTTTTGTCTTCTAGATACTGATCATTTGTGGTTAAATGTATTGGAAACATCTCTTTCAGGTCTTTGTCTTTTAACTTAGTTTATGATATTCCTCGCCATTTTAATTTAAAGTCGTAGCTTTTTCTTTTGTAGTTTAAGCCTTTTATGCCTGTTTAAAAAATTCTCTTCTAGACAGAGGCTTTAAAAATATTTTTTATATACTTGGATTTGAATCTATCTGGATTGATTTCTTGGGCAGTATGATACTGGAAATCTAACCTTACCTTTTTTCCCAGCTTGATAACCAGCTGACCTAGAACTATGCAGAATCTGTTCCTTTTCCACTGTAGTTTTATGAACCTATGTTTTAAACCAATACTTCCTAATGTGCCAGTAGATGTTTGAAGTCCTGTCTACATGATACATTTCCATTTCAGTTACCATTGCTATATACCCTTTGTTCATTCTCTGTTGTTTGCCCATATTTTAGAGGGAATGGAACATGGAGAATAATGGTACTCTGTTTTCTGTTTGGTCTGGAATATTTAAAATCAGTTCTCTGTGAGCTTTGGGAAATAGAAATAACTCCTTTTTATAAAACAGTTAAGAATTTCTGGCCTACACCATGTATCAGACTGAAGAAAAGCATCGAAGCACATCTCTTCTAAATTCTTTCATAAAATGAATAAGTGAACAGTCTTTGGCTGAATGTTAAGTTGTATATGGACAGGTTGAGATCCTATGAGGCCAGTTTTCAGTGAAACAATAGCTACTGAAAACCCTAAATTAAGCAACTATGAAAATTTGCAGACACCTGCAAAATAATCACATTTTGTCTGTTCAGAGTTTTGAAACCTTCTTCAATAGCCCAGGCATTCATTAGAAATTCCAGAAAGGCCACACCTTAGGAGTTGGGCTAATGTAGTCCTAGGGTAAAGGCTTTTCTGGACCTGCATTAACAAAATTTAAAAATAAGGCTGAAAACAATAAGATTGATCTGCAAGTAAATTAGTTGCCTGTTGGAACAAAACTTTATTGAAAGGAAGACAATAAAATCCACATATAAGCAAGTATCTACAATGCCCACCATCTATTTAAAAATTACTATATTTGGCTGGGTGTGGTGGCTCACGCCTGTAATTCCAGAAGTTTGGGAGGCCAAGGAGGGCAGATCACAAGGTCAGGAGTTCGAGACCATCCTGGCCAATATGGTGAAACCTCGTCTGTACTAAAAAAAATTATCTGGGCCTGGTGGCCGGTGCCTGTAGTTCCAGCTACTAGGGAGGCTGAGGCAGGAGAATTGCTTGAATTCAAGAAGTGGAGGTTGCAGTGAGCCGATATCGCACCACTGCACTACAGCCTGGGTGTGACATTACTCGGTCTCAAAAAAAAAAAAATATTACTAGATGTATAAAGAAGTTGGCAAATGTAACCTATGAGAAGTGGAAAATCTTGTGGATAAAAACAGACCCAGAAGTGCAATATGTGGTCAAATTCAAGGACTTACTTATTAAAATAGGTATTATAAGTATGTTTAGTAATTTTAATGAAAACACAATGGAACAAAATCTATAAATAACAACACAGCCAGCCTGGCCGACAGAGTGAGACCCTGTCCCAGAAACAAAAAACACCACCACAGACCCTAAACAGGACACACACAGACACCAAGACACATCATAATCAAATTGTTGAAAATTAATAATAATCTTTAAAGCAGCCAAGAAAAATCCCTTAAACCACATTTAGGAAAATCATCATAAGAATTACTGATGACTTATTAGAAATAAAGCGTGCCATTTACGAAAGAAAACCCTAGAATTCTATGATATACTTCAAAAATTCAGGCAAATTAAAGACATTTTTAAACAAAAGCTACAAAAATTCATTATAAGCAGATTTGAACTATGAAAAATGTTAAGGATGCTCTTCAGGCAAAAGGAAAGATACTATATGGAGACTCAGATCTGTACAAAGAAATGAAGAACACTAGAAATGGTAAGTATGTAGGTAAATAGAAAATCTTATTTTTCTGAGAGAGAGATCCAAGATGGCAGATGAGGAGCAGCTCAGGATTGCAGCTCCCAGTGAAAGTGCCGAGGGTGAGTGGACGCCGCATTTCCAGACGGATTTTTATTACCCTCAGACCAGGAGATTCCCAGGCGGAGCAGCCCCACGGGTCACCAGTGCGGCTGTTTTGGCCGACACAGCTGTTTCGGCCGGCGCGGCGGTTCTCCATACAAAATACACTGGTCTGTGTTCCCTTTTAACTGGCGAGTGGAGCTACGGGAAGGCAGATTAAAAAGGGGACTGAATCAGGGAGCCAGACCAGAAGATTCCCGGGCAAAAAAGTGCTACGAATCTCAGCGCCGCTGTTTCAGCCTGCGCAGTGTGTCCCCACAGGGGAAATCACACAGATCCCAGCGCCTTTTCAACAGGTGACTGGAACACCTGGGAGTCGACTGGAACACCTGGGAGTCGACCATTCAACTGAAAAAACAAAAGGCTCTGAGACAGCGAGCCAGGTGATCAGGCTCGGCTAAAACAGCAATTGGAAACGCTCTTGGTTAAGAGTTTTGCAGCGGGCACAGCTGAACCCAGGATGGTCCAGTTCTGTGGGGGAGGGGTGTCCGCCATTACGGGGCACTCCACCACTACAGAGGTAGTCCGCCATTGCGGAGGCAGCCTGCGATTGCCGAGGCAACCCGCCATTACGGAGGCGGGCCACTATTGCCGAAGCAGATCTAATTACACCTATATAAACAGGACTGCAGGGAAGTTCACACGGCAGCTGGGCAGAGCCCACAGCAGCTCAGCAAAGCCTCTGCAGGCAGACAGGGACTGAGCTGCCTCCTTGCTGGGCAGGGCAGCCCTGAAAAGAAAAACAAAGGCAGCAGCACACCGGAAACTCATAAATAAAGCCCTAACTCCCCGAGACAGAACACTTGGAGGGAAAA
>PVKP010021281.1:0-39392 GCA_004027715.1 Plecturocebus donacophilus | reverse complement strand
TGGATGGATGGCTGGATGGCTGTCTGGTTGGATGGGTGGGGTGGATGGATGGATGGATGGATAGATAGATGGATGGATAGGGAATGGTTAAAGTGAGGCTGGGAAGATAAACTGGCCCATATTATGCCAAATACTTCTGGCTTTATTCTGCAGTCATGGGGAGACTTTTAAGTACTTTAAGCAGAGAATGACAAGGTGACATTTGCATTTGAAAGAGATAACATGGCATTTTGTGGCTGGCTGGAGCAGAAAGGTCATTTGATTGAAGAGCAAAAGAAACAAAATGTCTTCTGAAAGAGAGCAGGAAAACAGACTGGGAAAATGATCCAGCTGCTCTATCCTTAATATATTTTCCCTGAAAGGGAAGAGTCCAGGAAGAGCCAGCTCTAGGGGGTGAGCTATGGGATTACATCAGTGAAACACATTCAGAATAACCCGATTCAAATGGGCACTGGGAACTGTGTGCCATGTGGTGGTCTTTGAGTTAGGATGGTGATAACGAGAATACTACATGGGAGACCTCAGGAGAGAATATAGAGAACTCCAGTTCAGAAGCCACAGGTTCTAGTCCTGACTCCACCACTAACTTGCCATGTCACCTGGAGCAAATAGATCCATGTTTCTGTACTATCATCTGTAATACCACTGAGAAAGAGAACTCTTTCCAATGAGATAATGTTACTGAAAACATTAACATACTAGCAGAGACAGATTCAGGTTTAGGGAGACTTGAAGTTGAAACTATTGTGGATCCCTCTTTAAGGAAAAGAAAACAGAATTGCATGAGAAAGTTGAAATTTATTTAGAAGAAGATGAGAAATCCAACAAATCACACATTTTTTAAAAAAGCCAAAAATGCTATAGACACCACAAAATAATAATTTTTTAAAAGGTCAAAATGGGATTATTATTTAACTGCTTCACAAACCCTGTCAATTGTTTTTTCCTACACTTTTTCACTCCATACTTTCTGATCATCTCTTCTTGGGACAATGCTTGTATTACATTTTCTTCTTCTTTCTTTTCTTTCTTTCTTTTTTTTTGAGACAGAGTGTAGTTCTGTTGCCCAGGCTGGAGTGCAGCAGTGCCATCTTGGCTCATTGCAACCTCTCCCTCCTGGGTTCAAATGATTCTCCTGTCTCAGCCTCCCAAGTAGCTGGGATTACAGGTGCACACCACCACGCCCAGCTAATTTTTGTGTTTTTAGTAGAGTTGGGGTTTCACCACGTTGGCCAGGCTGGTCTCAAACTCCTGGCCTCAAGTGATTCAACTGCCTCTGCCTCCCAAAGTGCTGGGATTACAGGTGTGAGTCACTGTGCCTGGCCTTGTATTACACTTTCTAAAGAGAAGATGGATAGTTAAGTCAGCCTTTCAGATTGAAACGTGTTTTTGATGATTGACAACTGGATGGCGGGAAACACGTGGTGTGACTCCTCCATAGCTGCACCTGTTTGTATTCTCACTCTAGGTCTATATCCTGCTAACACAGGGGTTCTCATATATTCTATTCGGTGTGATTCCCATTAGAAAAGAAACATGAGTGTGGCATGTGTTTGCAGTTCTCTGCATTATTTCCCTGAGTGAATTCCTAGAGCAAGAGGATTTACATCCTTGACTGCATCACTGAGAACTGAACTCTCAATTTCACATACTGCAGCAGTGAATGAATCACTAGAACAAAAGAACTTACATTTTTGACTGTGCATTAATGAGAGCTGAACTCTCTGCTTGCACTGTTATCTGTCTGATGTAAGACAGCCCTTGCACCCACACCCATGTATTTCGCACCTGGTTTCTGTCCCATTGCCCACACGCTTTCCATGCTGTGTCAGCCTCCAGGTGAGCTGCTTGTGTGCAGTGGGGATATTCCTAAAAGTCATGATGGTTAGAACAGGTGACTGTAAACCATGTACACATATCCCATTAAACCTAAGCCAAGTGTATCTGTCTCCATTGCCCCTTGGCTGAACACAGCTATTCAATAAATTGTATTTGGACAAATCACTATTCTTAAAGGAAAGATCACATCATTTCTCTGCTGCACACACGTACTCCGAGTGAAGTCCACATGGATTAAAGACCTATACGCAAAAAACAAAATCATAAAACACTTAGAGCAACACCTAGGAGAATTCCTTTCTATCACTGGGGTAAGAGAGGATGTCTTAAATTAGATGGAAAAGAAACACATCATCAAGGAGGCAATAAAACATTTGGCTTCATCAAAACTTTAAATGTCTGGGTGACAAAAAATGACACCACAAAAATAACTACGATTTTTGGAAGAGTCTCTTAACACTGTTCCAAATGTTTACCACATATTATCTCATAATCCTAATAACAATAAAATAAAGAGTTTTGTTACCTTCACTTTAAAGACCAGGAAAATTAGGCCTAGAGAAATCAGATAATTTGCCAAAAGTCACGTGACTAATTTATAAGCAGTCGAGCCCAGTTAAGAATCCAGGTATTTTGTCTCTCAGTCTTCCCCTCCTAACCAAATGTCTTATCCCAACTCATTTTCTTGCCATATTATCTGTAATAGGGTGATAAGATATGCCAAACCAAGGGACTTTTGCAATTTATATAGCCTATATCACCATCAAAGGATTAGTATTCAGAATATACAAAGAACTGCAATATATTAATTGCAAGAAGACCAACAGCTCAATAGAAACTAGACAAGGAATAAGGACATCATTCACAAGCAAGTGCACCAGAAATGCCAAGACACACATGAAAAGATGCCCCATGCCAGTAATAACCAACGAAATGCAGATTAAAACAACAAGGAGTTCTGTTTCACATGTAGCCCATGAGCCAAAGCTGGAAAGTCTAATAAAGTGTTTGGTCACTATACAAATCAGACACCACCTCCTCAAGACAATCTATAAAACACGTGCACTTGACTGCAGACCAGGAGACCCACGGGGCACCCCTTTCTCTCTGCAGGAGAGATGACTGTTCTCTTTTCTCTTTCTTTCGTCTATTAAACCTTTACTCTTAAACTCACTTCTTGTGTGCCCACATCCTGGATTCCCTTGGCGTGAGACAACAAACTTTGAGTATTTACCCATGACAACGACACAGCTTCACATCCACCCAGTTTCCCAAAAGTGTGTAATTAAATGGGGAATACACCGTCATGCAGAAAAGCCACGAGGAAGATGGTAGGGAACTCAGGAAGCAGTGAACATCCCGCAAAATCAACTATAAAATAATTCTAGATCCCATTAAATGAGAGCCATCAAGAAAAAAATGCACGGAATTACCTACGAGTTAGTCTTAGAATGCTTTGTTCAACTAAAAATAGGGCATTTTGTCGGGCACGGTGGCTCACGCCTGTAATCCCAGCACTTTGGGAGGCTGAGGCGGGCAGATCACCTGAGGTCAGAAGTTCGAGACCAGCCTAACTAACATGGAGAAACCCCGTCTCTACTAAAAATACAAAATTAGTCAGGTGTGGTGGTGCATGCCTGTAATCCCAGCTACTCGGGAGGCTGAGTTAGGAGAATCGCTTGAACCTGGGAGGCGGAGGTTGCAGTGAGCTGAGATCACGCCACTGCACTCCAGCCTGGGCAACAAGAGAGGAACTCATCTTAAAATAAATAAATAAATAAGCCTTTTTTTTTTGTTATGAGAGAAAGAGGAAGGAAAGAAAAAAAGGTGGATTAAAGAATTACTTAAGGGTTTCTGTATTGTCTGTATACAAGTTTTCCAGTCCCAATTGGGTGATAACCTTGGGTCCTATCTGTCTTTTCCAGGCTTGTTATGACGCCTTTAAAATATGACCAAAACAAAATCGATGCTAATTAGCACATAGAATTCTGTTTTATTCTCAAAGAGTGGTTTCTTCTTTAAAAATTAAGAATTAATTTTATCAAAGTAATGCATGCATCTAATTTTTAAAAATTGAATAGTATTTAAAGGGCTTATTATGACTAGTAGCGCTCCACCAGGAGATGTATCTCCCAAGTCTTACTCTCTAGAGGCAATCACTGTATACTCTTTTAGCTATTTTTTCTAGCATTTGTCTTCATATTTCTAAATAATATGTGTAGCAGAACATTAAATAGATTTTTGCTTTGGTTTCAGATTTTTAGCTATAGCCTCAAATCTAAAAATAATAGGTGCTAAGAACTCCCACAGTCTCAAGAGAATTGACAAGATGAGAAGACTCATCTTCCAAGATCTTTCTAACATGTGACAGAAATAATAACAGATAACACTTATTTGTGTTTACCACATCCCAGATCCTATTCTAAACTCCTTGGGTGTATTTATTCATTTATCTATTATAATGATCCTTTGAAGTGTTTCTATCTTACAGATGAAGGAACTGAGACTTGGTGACGTTCGTTATTAATAATTCTGCCCAAAAGTAGAAACAGGTTTCTATTTTGGGTAGTCTGGCTCTATATACTTACATGACATTGACTCTCAGCTTTGTTGCCATCACCTACTCCTTCTCCAATCTTAATAAGCAGAACACCCAAAACTCTGGGAAGATCTTGGGAACCATATGCCTGGGGGAAGTAATTGATGTCTCCTCCATTTATTTTATTTTTTTCTTTTTCGACAGAGTTGAAAAAGGCTGGAGTGCAGTGGTACGATCTCAGCTCACTTCCACCTCCCGGGTTCAAGTGATCCTCCCACCTCAGCCTCCTAAGTAGCTGGGATTGCAGGAGCACACCACCATGCCCGGCTAATTTTGTATTTTTGTAGAGAGAGGGTTTTGTTTTGTTGGCCAGGCTGGTCTCAAACTTCTGACCTAAAGTGATCCGCCTGCCTCAGCCTCCCAAAGTGCTGGATTAGAGGCGTGAACCACCAGGTCCAGCCTCCATTCTCTTTCATTGGCATGCTTTCCATGGCAGTTCCACCCCAAGAAATGAGAGAGGGGATTTCAAGAAGAGATTAAGGGTACCCCAAAGAAGGAGAGACTGGCATCTCATTCCCCTCTTGGGTGTGTGGTTTGCAACAGGGTGGCTGATTGCCCTTGGTGTCTATTTCAGCCGAGGAGAAAGAGATAAGAGTGAGGTGGGAGGAGCCCCACAGCAAGAGTGCAGGGTTGCTTATGGATCAAAACGGCCCTGGGGAAATCGGCCGGCGTGGAGCCGTCTTTTTGGCACTCTGCTGGACAGAACAGCAGCAGCAAGAGGCCAGGGTATCAGGATGGATGGGGTCAGAAGAGGTAAACCTGATGGTGGAAAGTTTTCCTGAGGACGCTTCAAAAGATTTCTATAAGTGCCCTAACAGCAATTAAACATTGAGATTCTAGCTGCATGCTCAATATCCAAGGCCAGTGTCAGCTAGGAGGTGATGATAGCAGTATCAGGTATACATTAAGATATTTACTCCTTGACTGTGACCCCAATTCCTGACTAAGATGTAGGGGGGTGAAATTTTCAGCATGGGCCGGTTGCGGTGGCTCATGCCTGTAATCCCAGCATTTGGGAGGCCAAAGTGGGATGATCACCTGAGGCCAGGTGTTCGAGACTAGCCTGATCAACACAGAGAAAACCCATCTCTACTAAAAATACAAAATTAGCTGATCGTGCGGGTGTATGCCTGTAACCCCAACTACTTGGGAGGCTGAGGCAAGAGAATCGCTTGAACCCAGGAGACGGAGGTTGCTGTGAGCTGAGATAGCACCATTGCACTCCAGCCTGGGTAACAAGAATGAAACTCCATCTCACAAAAAGGAAAAAAAAAAGAAAAAGAAAGAAGAAAGAAAAAAATTGCCAACATGTCTCCTGCTTCCTCTGGATTCCTTGCTTGATGCATAGAAGAGTATTTAGACAGCCATAATAATATTTATTTTTGTGATTTTTTCTAAACACATGGCTGGAATGGGTAAGAAAAGGGAGGAAAGGTGTGTGTGTAGGGGAAGCATAAATGAATGGGAGGGAAGGAGAATATTCATGGCTTCTAAGTTTGAAGTTTTATTTCATTTATTTTATTTCATTTTATTTTTAGAAACAGGGTCTCACTGTGTTGCCCAGGCTGGAGTGCAATCATAGCTCACTGCAGCCTCCATCTCCTGGGCTCAAGTGGTCCTCCCAACTCAGCCTCCTGAGTATCTCGGACTATAGGTGTGCACCACCATGTCCAGCTAATTTTTAAAATATTTTGTAGTGATGGGGTCTTGCTTTGTTGCCCAGGCTGGCTTCAAACTCCTAGCCTCAAGTGATCCTCCTGCCTTGGCCTCCCAAAGTGCTGAGATTACAGGGCACTGCACCTGGCTTATGATTGAAGTTGTAAAACCAAGGAAAGTGCACTGGACATTTCACACCTTTAACAAAATGACTAGAGAGCCATGGGATCTGGCCAAGAGGTTATGAAGTAAAGTGAAAATGAAACTCAATATAACGCAGTCAAAGGCAGAGGTCAGAGGAGAACATAAAACTATCACATGTTTATACCCTCATTCTTAGACTGAGAATATACTTCTCTGAGTATCAGACTGCTGCACTAACTAAAAATCTACTGTTTTTTGTTGACATATCAGTTTAAATATTTTCGATTCCTTCTTTTTGCATAAGTGATGAATTGGCTTGTTCACGCTTCCCTCACACACACACCTTCTGTCCCTTATCCTGCCCATCCAGCTATGTGTTTAGAAAAATCAATCACAAAAATGTATGTTATTATGGCTGTGTAAATATTGTTCACTAGTGGGCCAGACTTTTTAATGATTACATGTCCCCTCTTGGGAATGGGGGGGAGTAAATAATTACTTTATCTTTCACTTGCATTGTTCCAATGTACATGTCATTGAATTTTACCATCAGACCTGCCAGTTTCCTATATGTGATTATTTTCTCCCCAAGGGCTCACCCATGTGAAGTCTATATTATTTCCCCTTCCCCCCACCCCACCCCAATGCCAAGTTATCCCTTCTGAAAATTTCATCTGTGGCCTCCCTAGTAGCTGGGACTACAGGCGTGCACCACCATGCCCGGCTAATTTTTGTATTTTTAGTAGAGGCGGGGTTTCACCAAGTTGTCCAGGCTGGTTTTGAACTTCTGACCTCAAGTAATCTGCCTGCCTCAGCCTTCCAAAATGATGGGATAACAGGCGTGAGCCACCGCGCCTGGCCAAGTCTTTAGTATACGTTGGTTTTCTACAGATTTCTGGGCAAAATTTAATTTTAAAAATTCAAACTTGTATTAGTTCAACCAAAAAAGAATGCATTTTAGAGACATGTAGAGTTCTAGACTCAAAGTATCAGATGGAACCTGGCTGAACAGGTGTAGGGGAAGTAGAAGAAGTCAACAATTTGGTAGGGAGAGAAGCTGGAATGACTGGAATTACTAACATGTTTCCACTAGAAATGCTCTCAGGGACTGCTGTCTATCCAGCGGCACCCAAGGGAGAAGCTTGGACTTAGCCTTGACTTCTTTGTTTTTTCCCATGCTTTTCCACAACCATTAAATCCTACACTTCCACATTAAATCTTACATGTCCCTGGATTTTCTCAGCTCCATCCACCTCTCTTCATCTCCACTGCTGCGGTCTTTTGCCGGGTCCACGGTTTCCTAACTGCTGCTGCCTCCAATCTAGAGAGATCCTCTCTAGTTCCAAGGTACAAAGAGACCGTGTGCATGGAGGTCTCCAGGCGCCTGTTCAGAAGGATGGATCTAAGGGCTGGAGAGAAGACAGGAAGGTGCAGAGAAGCCGTTCCCAGAGCGCAGTGATCAGAGAATGGCCAGGCATCCGAGGCGCTCTCAACAGCATGGAGGAAGAGGGAGATGGGCTTTGAGTGTGAATCAGAAGGAACAGACTGGCTCGGAGATGGCTGGACCTTCCAGAAGTCCTAAAATCACCCTTGAGAAAGCATGCCTTTTAGTTGAGGTAGCCAGGAACCTGGAAAGCAGGTATTGAGACAGCATCTGGAGGAGGGCAGGGAGCTTATCTGCAAAATGATGGCAGGGAACTGGAATGAGGGGCCAGAGGAGAAGGATGGAAAATAAACTCAAAGATAAGTCACAGAGCCGACTACTGCTATGGAAGACTGGAGCTTGCTCCCTGGGCCTAGAACCGATCAGAACTTGCACTGTGTAAATAAATCTTGTATGGGTCGGGCACAGTGGCTCACGCCTATAATCCCAGCACTTTGGGAGGTCAAGGCGGCAGATCACCTGAGGGCAGCAGTTCGAGATCAGCTTGGCCAATATGGTGAAACCCCATCTCTGCTTAAATAAATAAATTAGCCAGGAGTGGTGGGGGGTGCCTGTAATCCCAACTACTAAGGAGGCTGAGACAGGAGAATCACCTGAACCCAGGAGGCGGAGATTGCAGTGAGCTGAGATTGTGCCACTGCAGTCCAGCCTGGGCAACAAAGAGCGAAACTTCCTCTCAAAAAACAAACAAACAAAAAACAAAACCTTGTATGTAATTCTCAGATATACTAGGTTTAGTTTTTCATCTGTTTCCAGCCAGGGTCCTGGGTGTGATTCAGTGGACTGGGAAGGAAATTTAGCCTCCTAAGAGTGAAATCTAGAGCAGGGAGTTGAATCCAGGTCAATGAGAGAGATTCTGGAAACAGTATCACCTGCTTGGGCAAACGGTTTGAGGGAACCAGGTGAAAATTAAGAGGCCCAGTTCCCAGAAGGTGAAAGTTGAGAATCAGAATTCAGATCTTTTAAATGTAGAATGTGGACTGATACAAAATGGAGACTCAGAAGGGTGAAAGTGGGTGAGAGGGAGGTGGATAATAAAAATTTACCTAATGGGTACGATGTATGCTATTCGGGGGATGGATACTCTAAAACCCTGAGTCACCATTACGCAATCTATCCATATATTGCACTTGTACGCATAATTGTTTTTCTGAGACAGGGTGTTACTCTGTAGGCCAGGTTGGAGTGCAGTGGCATGATCGTAGCTCACTGTAGCCTCGAACTCCTGAGCTGAAGCAATTCTCCTGCCTCAGCCTGTGGAGTAGTGGGGAACACAAGCACAGGTCACCTTGCTCAGCTAATTGTTCTATTTTTATTTGTAGAGGCGAGATCTGACTCCGTTGACCAGGCTGGTCTCAAACTCTTGGTCTCAAGTAACGCTGCAGCCTCAGCCTTCCAACATGTTGGGATTATAGGCATGAGCCACTTTATTTAGAAACTCTTTCTCTAGTAAAAAAAAGAAAAAAAAAAAAAAAAAAGAAAAAAGAAAGAAAGAAAAGAAAAATACAAAAATTAGCTGGGCGTGGTGGCGGGCGCCTGTAATCCCAGCTACTTGGGAGGCTGAGGCAGGAGAATCACGTGAACGGGGGAGGCTGAGGTTGCAGTGAGCTGAGATCACACCACTGCACTCCAGCCTGGGCGACAGAGCAACACTCCGTCTCAAAATCAACCAACCAACCTTGTATGTAATTATCAGATACCCCACTGTGCCTGGCCACTTCATACCAATTTTTTTAAAAAGAATTCAGACCTTTTAAGGCAGCTTATGAAATATATTTCTGAACCGTTGATGGGGGTCCCTGGCTCCTGGTCCCTGTGAGTCCCTGTGAACTCCTACACTTTAGGTTGTGTATGGATGAGAGATGAGATTTCTGTAGGAATCTCTGCTGTGTCCTTGGACTGGTCCAGGGCAAAAAGCTGCCATGGCACCCACTTAAAGCTGGAGGAAGCTTGCTTAAAATAGCTCACCAGAGGCCAGGTGTGGTGCCTCACGCCTGTAATCTCAGCACTTTGCTCTCAAAGTGCTGAGGCTGGTGGATCACAAGGTCAGGAGTTTGAGACCAGCCTGGCCAAGATGGTGAAACCCTGTCTCTTCTAAAAATACAAAACTTAGCCAAGCAGGGTGGCGCACACCTGTAATCCCAGCTACTGGGGAGGCTGAGGCAGGAGAATCGCTTGAACCTGGGAGGTGGAGGTTGCAGTGAGTGTGCCACTGCACTCCAGCCTGGGTGACAGAGCAAGACTCCGTCTCAAAAAAAAAAAAAAAAAAAAAGCTTACCAGAGTAGTCACTGGAGTCAGAGATGGAGCTGAAAAAACTTGCACCTAAGATTGGTCCAGTGTTTTCAAGGAGTCCTGAGAGGCTCACGTTCATGAGGCCAGTCAGTTTCAGTTCATGGTCACTCAGTTCCAGCTCAATGGTACCACCAGGGGTGGCGTGGGACTGAGCATTTGCTGCTGTCTATTGACTCCTCTCTTCTAGTCTGCCTGTGCCCCAGAAGAGCAACCTGCTTGGACCACAGCAATGGGCTTCTTCCTTCTCCAGCTTCTGAGTGGACACAGCCCATGGGAGAAGGCAGAGAGGAGTCAGGGACTTTATCCTCCAGGCTCCATTTCTGCAAGACTGCCATGGCCTGGCTGTATCCCTCCATGAAATGCTACAGCTTAGTCAGTCCTTCCTCTCTGCGCTCCGCTAACCCCTCCCTCCCTTTTGTCCCTGAGGTCACAGCTGTGTTTATGGCTCCTCTCATTAAACTTTCCTGCAGTGATCCAGTTTGAACATGCCGTCTAGATCTAGGGCCTCTATGGGATGGACTAGATTTCTCAATCAGAATCAGTTCCAGAGGAGAGTTGAGGTGGGATCCAAGATGCAGCAATGCATTCGGAGGAACCAGCCAGCCTGAAGGACCATCCTCAGCAAGGGAGGTGAGGAGGTTGCAACCTGATGGCAGAGAAACACTGGAGGCTGAGTTCTCTCCAGAAATTAATTAATTAATTAATTGTCACCCAGGCCGGAGTGCGGTGGTGCAATCTCGGCTCACCGCAACCTCCACCTCCTGGGTTCAAGTGATTCTCCTGCCTCAGCCTCCCAAGTAGCTGGGATTCCAGGCATGCACCACCATGCCTGGCTAATTTTTGTATTTTTAGTAAAGATGGGATTTCATATGTTGGCCAGGCTGGTCTCAAACTCCTGACCTCAAGCAATCCACCCACCTCTGCCTCCCAAAGTGCTGAGATTATAGGCATGAGCCACTGCACCTGGCCCCTCCAGAAATTTAGACCTGGGCTGAGGAGCAGCACTCCATATCTAGACTCCCCTCCTCTCCTCCCTTTCTAGAGAGGCAGGCATTCCTAACACTGCCAGTCTGAACTCTAAGGCTCTGAACAACTTACTGGAGAGGGCTGCAGGAACAGATACACAGCCAGGAGGTCTCATGGTTACAACCAGATTCCCAGAATTTTCCCATAGAGCACAGGCAAATCCCAGGTTGGAACACAGGTGTGTGTGTATTGAATGTGCACCTATGTGCAACAGGTACTTTACCTGTATCTCCATTTATTCCTCATAACTACCCTTGAGCCTGCTTTTTTCATCCCCATTTTATGGATAAGAGACATGAGGCTTATGACAGGTCACGAAATATCCCCAGATCACACAGACAGGAACTCGTGCTTTGTGCAGAAAGATTCTCACTCCTATGCTGTTTCCACTGCTAGGCTAGTCCTGGAACGCACACCAGGGTGTCCCCTGGTAGCATTTTAGGGTAAGGACATCTGTTAGGTGGCTATCGGCTTATCCTGCAATTTGGTAGCATGTTATAGGTGACATACACACCAACTCACTCCTTCATGAGCTTACTGCGGGCTGTGTAGATAAACCTGTTGAATGTTTCTCCCCCATCCAGCCTCACGACCCCCCCTTTCAGCCAAGTCTCCACTAGCGCTGATCTGAAGGGTAATTTTCTTGTCAACTGTGTAATTAATGGGCCGCACACTACCGTGGCCCTCTGCTATTCTGCTTCTTGAAGATATATTTCAAAATGAATAGCTGTTTAACCAATCACTCGGCAGACGTCTTACCCTTAGGTGTTTCTGTCTGTCAGCGTTTTCACACATCGAGACTGAAGTAGGCAGAATCAATTTGGATATCGGCTCTGGGACAGGGAAAGCAGCCATGAATTAGAAATTCTTGGAATAACAGAACTTGTCGCCTATTAGTGCTGAATGGCGTGTGAGTTGCCCTTGCAAGCTCCTTGGCCCTGCGCTCTGGCACTCAGGCGTTGTCTGCCAATTTTAATAAAGTGAGAAGAGCTCTTTTGTGGTGGCTTTAAGATAACGTCTTGTATGGCATGCATGTCTGATCTCTTGCAGTAATCAGAGCATTTATTTTGCTGTTCCCAGCACAAAGGCTCAAAGCAGTAGTTTTACAAGAGAATTTCAAAACTACTGACAACCCTGGGAATGTGAGAATGAAAAAGGCATGCATTTATTCAGAAACAAAATCCTGACACATGAGAGGGGTGCTTTGGAGGTGCCTTTTATGGGAAGGGAGTTTTGCCACAAGCTTGCTAATGTAGAGGATGACACAAAGGATTTGGGAGATATGTTTAGTTATTGGAACCAACATCTTCAGTTGAGCTGGCCTCTTGCCCTGCTCGATACTGATTGAAGAGACAGAGGTAATTGTAGAAACCTTATTGGTGCCTAGTTCTTGTGCCCGCGGCCTACCATGGAAGTCATCTGCAGAAATCCTGTATTAGTCTGTTTCACGCTGCCAATAAACACATACTCGAGATTGGGTAATTTTTTTTTAAAGATGGAGCTTCACTCTTTTTGCCCAGGCTGGAGTGTAATGGCACAGTCTCCGCTCACCGCAACCTCTGCCTCCCGGGTTCAAGCGATTCTCCTGCCTCTGCCTCCCAGGTAGCTGGGATTACAGGGCTGCGCCACCACGCCAGGCTAATTTTGTATTTTTAGTAGAGATGGGGTTTCTCCATGTTGATCAGGCTGGTTTTGAACTCTCGACCTCAGGTGATCTGCCTGCCTTGGCCTCCCAAAGTGCTGGGATTTCAGGCGTGAAACACTGTGCCCATCAGAGACTGGGTAATTTATAAAGAAAAAGAGGTTTAATGGACTCACAGTTGCACGTGGCTGGGGAGACCTCACAATCATGGCAGAAAGTGAAAGACCTGATTTACATCACAGCAGGCAAGAGAGAGAATGAGCACTAAATGAAAGGGGTTTCCCTTCTAAAACCATCAGATCTCATGAGACTTAGTCACTACCACGAGAACAGTCTGGGGGAAACTGTCCCATGATTCCGTTATCTCCCACCAGGCCCCTCCCACAACATGTGGATGTTATGGGAGCTATAATTCAAGATGAGGTTTGGGTGGGGACACGGCCAAACCATGTCAAGTCCCATACGTGTCGGTGATCTCCCTAAGTCTACAGTGGGGTTCTCTAGTCAAAGGACTGTGCTCACCTCTTGAGCTGGGGACAAGTTGGATGTGCCTGGATTTAACTCCAAGCCAGTGACCCGCCACCTATGAGTGACAGAAGCTGGCGAGTAAATATGCCATTGTCTTCACTCCTCTGATGAACCTTGCCTCAATCTGTGCCATGAATTGTTCTCTTTCTGTCTTAGACTTTCTGAGAGTCCATGGAGTGGGAACCCCCAGCATCTAACATGCCTAGATCCCAAAGGTGGGGAAATGAGTGCCCCTTGGCCCAAGCTTTAGAGGCAAATGGTACCCTTTTCTGCACTACTGTGGGCCTTCTGCCTGGCTATATTAATCAGGGTTCTCTAGAGGGACAGAACCAGTAGGGTATATGTATATATAAAAGGGAGTGGAGGCCGGCCACAGTGGATTACACCTGTAATCCCAGCACTTTGGGAGGCCGAGGCGGGTGGATGACCTGAGGTCAGGTGTTTGAGACCAGCCTGGTCAATATTGGTGAAACCCCGTCTCTACCAAAATACAAAAAGTAGCCCAGCATGGGGGCATGCACCTGTAATCTCAGCTACTCTGGAGGCTGAGGCAGGAGAATTGCTTGTATCCTGGAGGTAGAGGTTGCAGTGAGCTGAGATGATACCATTCCACCATTGCACCCCAGCTTGGGCAACAAGAGTAAAACTGCCTCAAAAAAATAAAAAAGGGAGCTTATTAGGGAGAATTGGCTTACATGATTACAGGGTGAAGTCTCACAATGGACCTTCTGCAAGCTGGGGAAAGAGAGAAGCCAGCAGCGTGGCTCAGTCCAAGCCTAAAAGCCTCAAAACCAAAGAAGCTGACAGGGTAACCCCTAGTGTGAGGCCAAAGGCCCGAGAGCCCCCAAGAGGCTGCTGGTATGAATCCCAGAGCCCAAAGGCTGAAGAACCTGCAGTCTGATGCCCAAGGGCAGAAGGAAAGGAAGCAAAGTGCCTGGAACAAGAGAGAGAGAGAGCAAGAGACTCCCTGATCTGCTCAGCCCTCTTCATCTGTATACTTTGTTACAGCTGCTCCGGCAGCCAATTGGATGGTCCCTGCCCACATTGAGGATGGGTCTTCCTCTTCCAGTCCACCTATTCAAATGCCAATCTCCACTGAAAACATTCTCACAGATACACCCAGAAATGATGCTTCACCAGCCATCTAGACATCCCTCAATCCAATCAAGTTGACATCTATTATTAACCATCACCGTGACTAAGAGGGTCTCAGAGGGACCATGACTCGGGTGCCTGCTGAAGGGAGGACCAGCCCACAGGCATACTCCTAGATCTGCCTTTGCTTTCTTCTTCTTCTTCTTCTTCTTTTTTTAAATCTTTTGAAACAGAGTCTTGCTCTGTCACCCAGGCTGGAATGCAGTGGCATGATCATAGCTCACTGCAGCCTTGACCTCCTGGGTTCAAGTGATCCTCCCATCTCAGCCTCCTGAGTACCTGGTACTACAGATGTGCACCTGCAAACCCAACTAATTTTTTAAAAAATTGTAGAAAGAAAGTCTTACTATATTGTCCAGGCTTGTCTCACACTCCAGGACTCAAGTGATTCTCCCACCTCAGCCTCCCAAAGTGCTGGGCTTGCAGGTGTGAGTATCGTGCCTGGGTTTTCCCCCCTTTCTTGATGTACTTTCCCTAGACCTCTACTCCTCATCCCCTTAAACACAAAACAGAAAAACAATGAAAAACTGCCTGGGCACGGCCTCTGTCTTAGGTTGTGCTCTTTGGATTAATGACGGCTACAATAGAAGTCTCTAGGAAGCAGATTTTCGGGATGGGGTTTCCTCACTCCTCAATCAGATGCAACCTGGACCCCACTGATTGGAGAAGTGGGGTATTTATAACCTCTGGCCTACAGAACCCTCAAAATGACTAAGCCTCTCACAGACAGTGGATCAAGCTGAGATTTGAATAGAAGGCAAAGCTTCGGCTTACTTCGAGCATGCGCATTTGATGAGTATGAGGTTGCTGGTCACTATAAAGCTTCTGGAGTTGGCTGACTTCCGTCAACAGCTTTGGAAAAGTTGAATAAATAAAATGAAAAGACTCAGGCTATTCAGCCATCAACTCAGAAAGCATTCATGGACACATTTATAGAGACCTCCGTCTCTCTTAGCTGTAAGACAAACCGTGCTGAAAATTTGGCACAGTAGTTTATAGTAAGAACAGAAAAAGAAGGCTAATTGCGTAGCCTTGATAAGTCTCCTTTGTCAAAATGAAAGCCCAAAAGATTGAGACCCTGAGACAGAGATGAGGGTATGCGTTGGATAGCCTGAGAAGACTGAAAGCTGGATTCTCCTGAATCCGTCAGTTCAGCAGAAGCAGTGTTTTCCCGTGGTGGAGAAGAGCAGCTTCTCCTTGCCTGGAAGTCTGCACAAAGCTCACAGGAAGACACCCTGCAAGATGATGTTTGCTCCCCTTCTGACCCATCCCACTGTCTTCTCATGGCCAGGCTGTAGCCCAGTCCAGCCACTTCGGGCTTTGGAAGAAAATAGTGTATTTACCCAAAGAATTGCAAGGCTTGGCCAGGCGTGGTGGCTCACGCCTGTCATCCCGGCACTTTGGGAGGCCAAGGCAGGTGGGTCACCTGAGGTCAGAAGTTTGAGACCAGCCTGGTCAACATGGTGAAATGCTGTCTCTATTAAAACCACAAAAAACTAGCCAGGTGTGGTGGCGGGTGCCTGTAGTCCCAGCTACTTGGGAGGCTGAGGCAGGAGATTTGCTTGAAACCAGGAGGCGGAGGCTGCAGTGAGTTAAGATTGCGCCACTGCACCCCAGCCTGGATAGCAGAGTGAAACTCCATCTCAAACAAACAAACAAACAAAAAAGAATTGCAAGACTTAGCAAATATACATTGAGGGTATTTATAGGAGAGAAACTTGCAGCATTAGTCCAAGAGTGCTGCAGGTAGTGGTGGGGCAGAATATACAGGTAAATAAGGAAAATTTACTAATAAGAGAAACACTTTCCCATAACTTAGGGGTTAATATCTTGTCGAGGTCACATGGAGCCAGTCCTCCTATCCTGCTGGGTGGGCTCCTTTTTTTTTTTTTTTTTTTTGAGATGGAGTTCTGCTCTTGTTACTGAGGCTGGATGGAGTGCAATGGCATGATCTCTGCTCATAGCAACCTCTCCCTCCCGGGTTCAAGTGATTCTCCCACCTCAGCCTCCCGAATAGCTGGGATTACAGGCATGCACCACCACTCCAGGCTAATTTTTTGTATTTTTAGTAGAGACGGGGTTTCACCATGTTGATCAGGCTGGTCTTAAACTCCTGACCTCAGGTGATCCATCCGCCTCGGCCTCCCAAAGTACTGGGATTACAGGCATGAGCCACTGCGCCTGGCCTGGGTGGGCTTCTTGAAGCTTACACATGATGATGGTTTTGGTAAATGTGTTAGTTCTCATGCCGCTAATAAAGACATACCCAAGACGGAGTAATTTACGAAGGAAAGAGATTTAACTGACTCACAGTTTCACAAGGCTGGGGAGGCCTCACAATCATGGTGGAAAAAGAAAGAGCAAAGGGACGTCTTACACAGCACCAGGCAAGAGAGAGCATGTGTAGGGGAACCCCCTTTATAAAACCGTCAGCTCTCGTGAGACTTACTCTCAGGAGAACAGCACAGGAAAGATCTAAGTTCACGATTCAATTACCTCCCACCGGGTCCCTCCCATGACATGTGGGAATGATGGGAGCTACAATTCAAGATGAGATTTGGGTGCGGACACAGCCAAACCATGTAAGTAAATAACATGGCTTTGCCAACTTTGCACTGGCAGAGTATTGAGTGAGCAGTCATAAGACTGATGGGGGGGATAGATGTTAGAAAGACTCATTATGTGAAACCAGAAAATCCATCCTTTTTACTGAAAACTCTCTCCCACCTCACTCTCTTCACTAAGACAGTGAGAAGTATGCTGGTAAAGGAAGCACGGACTGCTTTGAGAGATTCAGTGGTAGCTTTTCTATTGGCTGGGGTTGGTAGTAGGAGATGCTACCACGAAGCTGAGCCTCCTAGTATCAGCGAGGGTAATAGGATCTCAGAACTGCAAAGGCCTGATGGTGGCATTTAACTGACAGGGCAAGGCAGAGATAATTATTATTGTGGACAATAAAGCTGGCATGACAGCCAGTGTACCCCGACCCACAGGGATCTATCACAATAGCCATGGCATTCCTAGAGACAAGATAGAACGTTGTCTAGGGTGTTATGTGATGTGGATAACCAGGAAAAAAATGGAGTAAGAAGAAAACTGGTAGCTGGTGCAACAGAAAGCTGATGCCAGCTTCTGCTATGGAAGTCGTGATGATTGAGTTTTCAGAACAAAGCCAAGAACGTTGTCTAGGATGTTATGTGATGTGGATAACCAGGAAAAAAAATGGAGTAAGAAGAAAATTGGTAGCTGGTGCACCAGAAAGCTGATGCCAGCTTCTGCTATGGAAGTCGTGATGATTGAGTTTTCAGAACAAAGCCAGATGTTTATTAAAGAGAAAGACAAGTTAGTTCAAGGGAGGATTCTGCAACCCCATCACAAGCATGTAGAGTATGTGAGCTCCCAAAGGAAGCTTCAGTTGGAAGAACTATGCACTGGAAATAGCCAGACCTTTTAAGAGCTGTGTGGGAGGTAGTGTGACATACCATTGATGGTAGGGGACCTGAAACATTCACACGATCCCCTGTTTAGTACGGTGGCTTTATGGAAACCAAGTGATAGATAGAGGTTTGACCCAAGTCTGTGTCACAGAGGGGTCAAGCAATTTCCAGAACTGCCCTGTAGGTATCCTCCCAGTCTCCAAGTTCACCGTCTTATGGATACATGGAATATTCACGTTGGTTTTCTGCCCTATGTGGTTAACATCTTCTATTTTTAAAAGACCAAGTAAAAGCCTGTGTGTGAGATGCATGAGGGGAAAGGAAAAGGCGCACACACAATACTTTTCTTTCTTTCTTTCGATGGAGTCTTGCTTTGTTGCCCAGGCTGCAGTGCAGTGGCACAGTCTTGGCTCACTGCCACCTCCTCCTCCCAGGTTCAAGCGATTCTCTTGCCTCAGGTGCCTGAGTAGCTGGGATTACAGGCGCCTGCCACCACGCCCAGCTAATTTTTTGTATTTTTAGTAGAGATGCGGTTTCACCATGTTGGTCAGCCTGGTATTGAACTCCTGACCTCATGGTCTGCCTGCCTCAGCCTCCCAAAGCGCTGGGATTACAAGTGTGAGCCACCATGCCTGGCTATTCTTTATTCTTTTACTTTTCCAGTAAACTTGCCTTCACTTTACTCTATGGACTCACCTGAATTCTTTCTGGTGCCAGATCCAAGAACCCTTTCTTGGGGTCTGGATCGGGACCGCTTTCCTGTAACAGCTGGGCGTCATCCCATCATTTAAAAGACCTTAAGAGTAAGAACTGAGATTTCTCAAAGAAGAAGAAATTCTGTCTCAAGGCTGTACCATCAACAGCCCTTGAGTGTCCCGTTTGCTGGCCTGTCCTGCGGATTTCAGACTTGCCAGTTCCTATCATTGAATGCGCCAATCCTTTAAAATAAGTCTCTTCATATTTTATAGATAGGTGTGGATAGAGCTAATGTTTTATAGACAGGTTGACAGATTGATTGATTTTGTGTTTCTGGAATGCACTGGCTGATAGACCTTTCCTCCCTGTGTCCCTTTTCCAAGATCTCTTTTCCCGTTCCCTGGGATGACTTCCCAAAAGAAGCTGCCCACAATAAGCCCCTGTCTGAGGTTCTGCTTTTCCAAAAACTCAGCCTAACCTGGTAGGTATTTAGAAAACAAAAAAAAAGTCACTTTTTTTTTTTGAGACGGAGTCTTGCTCTGTCACTTTTGCATTGTTTCAGGAAAAGCTGGTGATACGCCATTTGTTGTCTGACCATAAAGCCTTGTTATTCAGAGAGAAGTTCAAAAATACTGAAACTGAACCTGAGTAATATATATATATGTACTTGAAGCTTTATTGGAAAATTAAAAATGCAAATGGAAGATGTCAGAGCCGTGAGCCGGGAACAGTGTCACCAACATTTGTAACAATGGAAGACTGTATTTATCTCTGAGGTCATTTGGATTCTCAGTTATATGGAAGGCAGGTAGGGGATTCACCGCAGTGCATTCTGCTGAAAGTCCACTACATCCTTCCCCTCCCCAAATCCAACGTTTGGCAATTTATCATGGCCTCCGAAGCTCCTGTTCAGGTAACCAGCCACCGTTGTTTCTTACCTAGATTATCACAACCTCCTAACCCATCTCTGAGATTCCACCCTCAGTTCCTTTCACTCGGTTCTTACCCCAGAGGTCAGAGGGAACCCTGGTAAAATGCTAAGTCAGATCACACAGTTCCTCAACGCACAATCCCACCAAACTTCCACTGTTCTCGACGTAAACACTGACACAGTTTTCAAGGCTCAACATGGCCTCTGACTCTCTGGTCTCATATCCTGTTCTTTCCCTCCCTCACTTCAGCAACCCTGGCGTCATAGCTACTCCCCAGGCACTCTAGATGTGCTCATGTCTGAAGACCGTGCTGCCTACTCCTCCCAAAGTGCTCTTCCTCCAGGTGCATACATGGCCTTCACATTCACATCTCCAAGGGGTGTCATCTGCATTGTAGCACAAACGCACATGGTGGATATTTGTTAGTCAATCCCATAACTTTCTTTTTCTTGTCTTTTAATGAGACAGGGACTCACTGTGCTGCACAGGCTGGAGTGCAGTGACAGAATCATAGCTGACTGCAGCCTCGAACTCCTGGGCTCAAATGATCCTCCCATCTCAGCCTCCCAAGTAGCTGGGACTATAGGTGTACACCGCCACACCTGGATACTTTTTAAAATTTATTTGTAGTGATGGGGTCTCACTATGTTGTCCAGGCTGATCTCAAACTCCTGGCCTCGAACTCCTGGCCTCAAGTGATCCTCTTGCCTTGCCCTCCTAAAGTACTGAGATTACAGGCATGAAACACCATGCCCAGCCTCCCTAACCTTGAAGTTGGGGAAATAGAGAAACAAATAAATTGAATGACTTCCCCAGGGTCTCGCATCTGATAAGAAAACTGGCAAAAGAAACTCTGTTTCATAGACCCTGTGTTGCAAGCAATGTTTCACAGAACAATTTCATTTAGAGAAAGAGGGTTTGCCAACTGATCATCCAGAGAACATTTTCATCCATGTATCTAGGCATTGCCTGTTCTATTAGAGAACTGTGATGAAGAGAATGATGAATCCACATTTAATCCCATACTGTGTGGGACACAGAGCTAGAAACCTTGCACCCCCCACCCCCTACCCCCCATGTCAGCTTCTGCAAACACAAGCTCAGCAGCACGAATCCCCGTGTGAAATGACCAGGGAGAGAAGCCGATCCCAGCCTCGCACTTTGTCTCTGTCTCATATTCAACATTCCCTGGCAGGTGCGGAGAATGACTCATTCCCCCTGCTCCTCTGAAAATGTCCCTTTCATGTTTCATAAACAACAGCTTTGCTGTGCCATTGTCTCTGTTAGTTATTTTCATAATTCATAATTATCTTCGTTCTTAAAATGCAGACGTACATTTAAAAGCATGATCCAATCCAGCTTGATTGCCGCCACATTGTGTTCAAAGTAATTACCGTTCATTTGGCTTTTGAGGCTGTTGAATGAATTTTCCACATGAGATTCCTTAATTTGTACATATTTTATTGCTATAAAATAGGTATTGGCAAGCTGCCTAAACTGCAGCGAAGGCCTTTAATTCCTATCACTCTGTGATAAAACAAACTGAGTGCAAAGTGAGAGGCTTAAGATACAACACTTGAAACAGATTCGACTCCTTTTGCTAAACCAAGATTCCCCAGGTGTGAAACACAGGTAGATTAAGGTAGCTTAGTTCAGGCTGAGAGCTCAGAATTGTTTTAGCATTTGTATGAAAATGATAATGTCCCTCCATGACGGCAAACCTTTCTCTTTCCTTGAGCTATGATTCCTCAGAGAAAGAATGTTTGGAGAGAAAATGTTATTAACATTTTTCATACATCGTGAGAGAAATCCAGTAAGGCACAAAACAAAGCCAGGGAATTCTTGGTCACAGCAGAGACCTGGGCCAGGTGTTATGAGACCTGGCAAGGGGTTAGCGGGGAGAGTGTCATGGAGGGAACTCTGGCAAGCTGTGTGGCCTTCGGAAAGCCTTCTACATCTCTGAATCCAATTTGCTCCCTTGTAAAATTAAAAGGTTGGGAGAACTGATTTGTAAATTTATTTGTCATTTGTTTTCCTGAGGTTATCGGTACCTTGGGTTTACTCAAGAGCTTTTTTTTTTTTTTTTTTTTTTTATTTATTTTTTTTAAATTGCATTTTAGGTTTTGGGGTACATATGAAGAACATACTCAAGAGCTTTTGACTGAGGCTTTCTCTAGAGTTTTTGTTTTTGTTGTTGTTTTTGGTATACATTGAAGGGGTGCAAGTCCAATTTTGTTACATGCATATATTGCATAGTAATGAAGTCTTGGCTTTTAGTATGTCCATCACCCAAGTAATGTACATTGCACCCCTTAAGCAATTTCTCATCCTCCAGCCCCCACCCATCCTCCCACCTTTCAGAGTCTCCTGTAGCTATCATTCCACACTCCTTTTACATGTATATACATTTATTTAGCTCCCACTTTTAAGTGAGAACATGTGGCATTGGTCTTTCTGTTCTGAGTTGTTTTGCACAAAATAATGGCCTCTAGTTCTACCTACGTTGCTGCAAAAGACATGATTTTAGTTTTTTATGGATAAATAGTATTCCATTATGTATATATAGAAAACACATGTTCTTTATCTAATCATCCACTGATGGACATAAAATCACAACCATGTTGTTTCTTATGCATAGGAAACAGGAAGTGAGATGGCAGGAGACTATCCTGAAACAGGAAGTGAGATGGCAGGAGATGGTCCTGAAACAGGAAGTGAGATGCCAAGAGGCTGTTCTGAAACAGGAAGTAAGCTGGCAGGAGGCTAAGTTGTAGGAAGGACTCAAGTGTTAGGTAGATGACCTTCACGGTTTTTCCTAATCTAGAAATTCTTTGATTCCATGTGATCAATGAACATTTTATTCTGGCTTCATCAGGGGGATTTTCACCACCCTGTAGCCCAAATCCTTCCCACCATTTCTGGGTTTTCATGGGCATGTGCACATGCTTAGGCATTTATTGTCTGTGTTAGTCCAAACACAGTGTACATTGCTATAAAGGAATACCTGAGACTGGGTAATTGATCGAAAAGAGGTATATTTGAGTCACAGTTCTGCAGGCTGTATAAGCACAGTGCCAGCTTCTACTTGGCTTCTGGTGAGGCTTCAGGAGGCTTTCACACATGGGGAAAGGTGAAAGGTGAGCAGATGTGTCACATGGCTGGAGAGTAAGCAGGAGAGAGATGAGGGTGATTCCAAAATCTTTTTTAACATTCAGAGCTCATGGTAACTTATTACAAGAGGGAGGGCACCAAATCATTCATGAAGGATCTGCCTCCTGGACCCAAACATCTCCCACCAGGCCCCACCTCCAACACTGGGGATCACATTTCAACATGAGATTTGGAGGGACGAATATCCAAACTGTGGCATTATCTTTGAAATCTGTCTCAGCTTTTTTTCTGCTTTCCAAGAGCTACCCTTTTTAGCCTAATTTAGGGTAACTGGCATGATTTCCAGGGAGCCATTTCCAGTGAATTCTACCCAGCAATAAATGTCTCTACAAAGCACTTAGTTCCGTAATAGTCTATCCTGTTTTCTGGTGTTTAATACATATTTCTCTTCTTTGTGCAACTAATTGTATATTCTTTAAGAGTTGATATGTTATACTCCTATGCTCATCACAGCACTATTCACAATAGCTAAGTCATGGAACCAATGTAAGTGTCCGTCAGTGGTTGATTGAATAAAGAAAATGTGGTGCATATACATTCTGGAATACTATGCAGCCATAAAAAGAATGAAATAATGTCCTTTGAAGCCAAATGAATGGAGATAGAGACGATTATCCTAAGTTAAGTAACTCAGAAACAAAAATCATATGCTGAATGTTCTCACTGATAAACGGGAACTAAACAATGGGTGCACATGGATATAAAGATGGAAATAATAGACTCTGGGAACTCCAAAAGTAGAGAAGGTGGCAGAAGGGCAAGGGCTTAGAAAGTGCCCATTGGTGGGCATTTGGGTTGGTTCCAAGTCTTTGCTATTGAGAACAGTGCTGTATTAAACATATATCTGCGTGTGTCTTTATGGTAGAATGATTTATAATCCTTTGGGTATATACCCAGTAATGGGATTGCTGGGTCAAATGGTATTTCTGGTTCTAGATCCTTGAGGAATCACCATACTGTCTTCCACAATGGTTGAACTAATTTACACCCCTACCAACAGCATAAAAGCATTCATATTTCTCCACATCCTCTCCAGCATCTGTTGTTTCCTGACTTTTTAATGATTGCCATTCTAATTGGTGTGAGATGGTATCTCATTGTGGTTTTGATCTGCACTTCTCTAATGACCAGTGATGATGAGGTTTTTTTCATGTTTGTTGGCCTCATAACTATCTTCTTTTGAGAAGTGTCTGTTCATATCCTTCACCCACTTTTTGATGGGGTTGTTTGTTGGCATATATACACCATGGAATACTACGCAGTCATAAAAAAGGATGAGTTCATGTCCTTTGCAGGGACATGGATGAAGCTGGAAACCATCATTCTCAGCAAACTAACACAGGAACAGAAAACCAAACACCGCATGTTCTCACTCATAAGTGGGAGTTGAATGCTGAGAACACATGGACACAGGGAGGGGTACATCACACACCAGCACCTGTCAGAGGGTGGGGGGCTAGGGGAGGGATAGTGTTAGGAGAAATACCTAATATAGGTGATGGGTTGATGGGTGTGCAAACCACTATGGCACGTGTATACCTATGTAGCAAACCTGCATGTTCTGCACATGTATCCCCGAACTTAAAGTATAATAATAATAAAAAAAAGTGCCGATTGGGTACCATCTTCACTCTTAGTAATGAGTACACTAGAAGCCCAGTCCCACAGTATACAATCCACCCATGCACATGGACCCCCTGAATCTAAAATTAAATTAAATTAAAAAAGAAAAAATGTGGCATCATCTTCCATTTTTGGTTTCACCATAGTGAGACTCACAGCTGATATTTAATAGACACTCATTGATTGATGGATCCAACATGAATTTTTTCATTTACTTATTGATCAAACATTTAATTGCCATATTTATTTATTCTCTCTGTATCCTAGAAATTGACTAGTCTGTTCTCTTCCATTGAAAACACCCATTTTTCTCTTTGACATTCTTTGCCCCAAATCTTCATTACTGCAGGCCAGTAATTCCTCTATTGGATTATCTGTAAAATAAACACACAATGCTCCTTTTCGTTTCTCTGGTTTTCTTTTTAATCAGGGGCTCGCTCTATTGCTCAGGCTGGAGTGCACTGGCAGGTTCATGGCTCACTGTAGCCTCGATGCCCACCCCGGGCTCAAGTGCTCCTCCTACCTTAGGCTCCTGAGTAGCTGGGATAACGGGCCATGCTAAATTCTTGCTTTTTTTTTTTTTTTTTTCCACAGAGATTGGGTCTTACTATGTTGCCGGGGCTGGTTTCAAACTCCTGTGCTCAAGCCATCCTCCAGCCTCAGCCTCAGCCTTCCAATGTGCTGGGATTATAGGTGTGAGCTACCATGCCCAGCACCAAACCCAAATCTTCATGAACATACCCACGGGGGTTTTGACAATGAGTAGGAAGAGCTCCAGCCCTGGCCCCCATAAACTACTGATCTTAGCAAAACGAAATGTTGAAAGAGCATTTTCTACAGTACTTAAATGGAATTCAATACTAATACATCAGAGGTCGTAAGCATCTCTGGCCTTATCCCAACTATATTTAGTAATTATAAATAACATGATAACATGAGTGTCTGAGGTGCTTACCATTTGACACTTGTTCTGCAAAATCTCAAACACACACAGAAATAGAAATCGTAGCCATGAATCTTAGCTACCCACCACTCAGCTTTCACAACCCTTCACTTATGGTCAGTCTTACTCATCTGTACTGCCCCAACCCAGGTATCTATAAATTTTCCAGAATGTGTGTCTAAATGATAAGAACTTTTAAACATGCATAATCATAATACCAATATTGCATCTTAAAAAACTAGCAATAGTTCTCTAATATTTTCAAATAGCCATCTGTGCAGTTCCTACATTTCCCCAATTGTATCATAAATATTTTTTTAGAGAATTCGCTTATTAAATAGGATCCACTTAAATCCCACACATTGCATTTGATTCATGTGTCCCTTAAGTGTTTTTAAATCTAGAGGTTCCATCTTCATCTCTTTTAAAAACATTTTTATATGCAATTTATTTTTTTTTAATAAACCGGGTCATTTTTCCTCTATAGCTTTCTACATTCGGAACTTTGCTGATTATAGCTCCATGGTGGTGTTAAACCTGATCCTCTGGACCCTGAATGCTTGTAAACTGGTAGCTATGTCTGAGGCTTGATGCAACGCAGCTGGCGTTTGGGGCAAGAATAAGTTAAGAGGTGGTGGTGTTACCATTTCGTCTCTGTCTCACACCACAAGGCTGATATGGTGAGGGTGATTCCTGAATATTTGTTAGATACATGAATGGATGATCTCTTACCCTTGCTATGCTTCCATTTGAATTCCTTAGCATCTTTAATGTCAAGGTAATGTTCCATTTTCTCATGGCATGATAGTTGGCTTAGCCAATGCAGTATCAGCCTTGTATTGGGCAATAAAAGATCTCCCACAAGGAGCTCACTGCCTGGGAAACAGGGGAGGAGGGATGGCAATGGAATTTACAGGATGCCATGAGAATACAGAACAAGGTCATTAAATCAGTCTCAAGGGGCATACAAAGTCTTACTGGGGAATGAATGCCTGATATTAAAGAATAACCAGGAGTGTCCTGGCTCGATGGCTCATGCCTGTAATCCCAGCACTTTGGGAGGCTGAGGCAGGTGGATCACCTGGGATCAGGAGTTCAAGACCAGCCTGGCCAACATGGTGAAACCCCATCTCTACTAAAAATACAAAAAGTAAGCGAGTGTGGTGATGTGAACCTGTAGTCCCATCTACTTGGGAGGCTGAGGCAGGAGAATTGCTCGAACCCAGGAGGCGGAGGTTGCAGTGAGCCGAGATGGCGCCACTGCACTCCAGGCTAGGTGACAGAGCAAGATTCCATTAAAAAAACAAAAAGAAGGAGAAGAAAGATGACCATTTATTTAAATAAATAAATAAAATTATTATTTTATAAATTATTTTATAATTAAACTTATTATTTGTTTAGATGGAGTCTCAATTTGTCACCCAGGCTTAAGTGTGGTGGCATTTTATCTAGGCTCACTGCAACCTCTTCCTCCCAGGTTCAAGTGATTCTCCTGCCTCAGCCTCCCAAGTAGCTTGGATTACAGGTGCGTACCACCAAGCCTGGCTAATTTTTGTATTTTTAGTATAGATGGGGTTTCACCATGTTGTCCAGGCTGGTCTCAAACTCCTGACCTCAGGTGATTTTCTCCCCTCGGCCTCCTAAAGTGCTGGGATTACAGGTGTGGGCCACTGTGGCCGGCCGAGGCACATTTTAAAGTGGAACTACCACTGCATACCTATCAGAATGGCCAAATTCCAAAACATTGACAACATAGGATGCTGATGAGGCTGTGGAGGAACAGAAATGTGTTCATCCATTGCTGGTCAAAATGCAAAATGGTACAACCACTTTGAAAGACAGTTTGGCAGTTTCTTATAAAACTAAGCATTCTTCTACCTTAGAATTCAGCAGTCGGGCTCCTTGGTATTTACCCAATGGAATTGAATACTTATGTTTCTACAGAAACCTGTATGCAGATATTTATGGCAGCTTTAGTCTAATTGAAAAAACTTGGAAGCAAGTGAGATGTTCTTCAGCAGATGAATGGCTAAACGGGCATATCCTGCCAATGGAATATTATTCAATGCTAAAAAGAAATGAGCTGTCAAGCCATGAAAAGACATGGAGGAAACTTAAATGCATATTAGTAAGTGAAAGAAGCCAATCTGGAGAGCCTACATACCGTATGACTCTATCAGACATTCTGGAAAAGGCAGAACTATGGAGACAGTAAAAAGATCAGGGTATGCCGGGAATTGAGGGGAGGGAGAGATGAACAGGCAGAACACAGATAATATTTACTGCAGTGAAAATACCTGTGGCCAGGTGTGGTGGCTTACGCCTGTAATCCCAGCACTTTGGGAAGCAGAGGTTGGTGGATTGCTTGAGGTCCGAGTTCAAGACCAGCCTGGCCAACATGGTGAAACCCCATCTCAATGAAAAACACAAAAGTTAGCCAGGCATGGTGGGGTGCACACCTGTCATCCCAGCTACTCAGGAGGCTGAGGCAGGAGAATCACTTGAACTTGGGAGACAGAGGTTGGAGTGAGCTGAGATCGCACCACTGCACTCCAGCCTAGGAGGCAGAAAAAGACTGTCAAAAAAGAAAAAGAGAAAGAGAGAAAGAAAAGGAAGGAAGGAAGGAAGGAAATATTTGTATGACACCATAATGGTTGCTACATGTCATTATGCATTCATCAAAACTCATAGAATGTATACCAACTGAAATGAACCCTAGTACACACTGTGAGCTTTCGGTGATAATGATGTGTCAGTGCAGGTTCTTCATAAATGCATCACTCTGGAGGGGGATGTTAATGAGAAGGAGGCTGTGTATGTGTAGGGGCTGGGGATATATGGGAAGTCTCTGTACACTGTGCTCTATTTGTTCAATTTTGCTGTGAACTCAAAAGTCTCCTAATAAATAAAGTCTTACTTTGAAGAAAGTAGATTCAACTGGAATCTGTCATGGTTTAGATGTGGGGAAGTGGGGAACGAATCCTGAGTTGAAGTGGCCCCAAGTTGCCAGTATAGGCATTTATTTTCTGCCACTTACACAGTATCTTCTGTCTCCACTCTGCAAGCACAGATACGTTTGCAAAAGACAGAAAATTACTGACAATTATCTTAATATGTGAGCTCCTCCAAAGTACAGGCTAGATGATAAATCACAGAGAAAACTGAGACAAACATACAACCCTTCATCTGTTAGTTCCATGCTGTCACTGTAAACATTAGAAAACCAGGACCCCAATAGCCTTTTTCCTGGTTAATACGATTAGTGCCTGGGCTGGGATCAGAAGTCGGATGAGGCAGGGGATGCTGAATCCTATTTCCACAGAGCTGATACCACATCCTGGGGCTAGCTGTGCTTGTTTGTGAACTGAGTGTTAAGTGTGGCTCTGTGGGACTTAAGACATGTTATGCAACTTTCTTGAAAGGGAAAGAGCACCTGCCAAGTCCATTGTCCCATGGGGAGTTGCCTCCCTGACCTTGGTCTCTGCACCTGTAAAATGACCTTGGCAATATCTACCCTCCTTACGGCAGGGGACTTCAGAGAGAATAAAGTATGACAAAGTGTTGGAAGTCCCGTGAAACTTATCTGGAAGTGAGACTATGATTGGTTGGCCCCGAGAGTCCCAGGGCTCTACTTCTGGTCCAGATTTTGTTACTAAAGAGGAGAGTGTCTGGACAGGTGACTCAAGAAGGAGGCAATTCATGTTCCTGGTGTCGTTCTCATCTGTCCAGTGAGGTACCTGGAAGAGACAATCCCCACTGTCCCTTCCTTTTCTAACACTGAATAATGCTACAAACCAAAAATTACAAAGGCTTTTTGTTTACTTGCAGTAACACACTCTCTCCTAATTTGCTACTCCCTTTTTATCCCCACTAAGGTAGAAAAATGCTATAATATAGTCTCCTGGTTGTACCTATTAAATCACTGCTCCAGTCAGATCATGCCTCCCTTAGGAACAGTTCTTACATGGAGGTCAGGAGTAGCCTCTTTGAAACCAAATTACCAAGAGTCCAAGTGGATCAGAATCCTGGCGCTAGGAAAATGGGAGGAGCAGCTGTGAGTGGGTAGCAATCTGCAAGATAAAAAAACAAAAATCGGCCAAGCGTGGTAGCTAACGCACTTTGGGCGGGTGGATCACAAGGTCGAGAGATTGAGACCATCCTGGCCGAGATGGTGAAACCCCATCTCTACTAAAATACAAAAACTTAGCTGGGCATGGTGGCGCATGCCTGTAGTCACAGCTACTTGAGAGGCTGAGGCAGAAGAATTGCTTGAACCCTGGAGGTGGAGGTTGCAGTGAGCCAAGATCGTGCCACTAGACTCCAGCCTGGAGACAGGGCCAGACTCCATCTCAAAAAAAAAAAAAAAAAATCAAGCTTTTTTCTGGGAAATAATTTTAGACACACAGGAAGTTGCAAAGATAGTACAGTGAACTCCCACGTAGCCTCCCTCGATGGTTCTATTTGAATAATTATTAAACAATTGTTTAATTTTAAGTAATTGAAACATTTGTTGAATACTTAAATAATGATAGCACAATATCAAAATCAAATATGTGACATTGGTACAATGTATGAGTATAGTTCCATGTCATTTTCTACACATATCCAGATGTGTGTAATCACTACCGCAATCAAATACATGGGATGTTAATTTTATGTGTCAACTTGGCTGGCCACAGTATCTGGATATGTGGTCAAACATTATTCTGGATGTTCTTATGAGGTTGATTTGGAATGAGATCGACATTTAAATTGGTGGACTTTGAGTAAAGCAAATTTCTTGTGTGGGTGGACCTCATCCAATCAGTAGAAGATGTGAATAGAACAGAAGGCTGATCTCCCCCAAGCAAGAGGACATTCTGACGGCCGACGGTGACCTTGACTTCCTCTGCAGCATCAGCTCTTCCCCGGGTCTTACCTGACAGTCTCACCTGCTGATTCTAGACTTGTCAGCCCCATAATGTTATGAGCCTTCTCCTTAACATAAATCAGTCTGTCTATCTATCTACCTATCTCTCTCTATCCATTTGTTTATCTGTCATCATCTATCTATCTCTATGGATCTTTGTATCAACCTTCTATCCATCTTTATGTATCTATGTATCTACATATCATCTATCTATGTATCTGTCGTCTATCTCTATGTATTTATGCATCTATATATCATATATGTATCTATCATCTATCTATCTGGATCTATGTATATCTATACATCTATGTACCTGTGTACCTATGTATCTATCTATGTACCTGTCTATATCTATATATCTATCTTTATCTATCTACACATCTACATATCTGCATACCTATGTATCTATCTATGTGCCTATCTGTGTATCTATATATCTATCTATCTATGTAGCTGTCTACATATCTATGTATCTATATATGTACCTATTTATGTATCTACCTGTGTATATACAGATGTATGTATGTATGTGTCTATAATGTATTTATGTATCTATTTGTCATCTATGTATCTATATATGTATGTTTATCTGTGTATATATGTATGTTTGTATCACCTATTTCCATCTATCATCATCTATCTCTATGTATCTTTGTATCAATCATCTATCTATGTATGTATCTATCAACTATCTATTTGTATATGCCTATATATGTACATATCACCTATCTATGTACCTATCTATGTATCTATCATCTATCTATCTCTATGTATCTTCGTATCAATCATCTATGTATGTATCTATCAATCATCTATTTGTATGTATCTATGTATCTACATATCACCTATCTATGTACCTATCTATGTATCTGTCATCTATCTCTATGTATGGATGTATCTATATATCATCTATGTGTCTATCACCTATCTGGATGTATGTACCTATATATCATTTATCTATCTATGCATCTATATATCTATTTATCTATGTACTTATCTATGCATCTATGTGTTTATCTATGTATCTATATATGTATCTAGCTGTGTATATACAGATGTATGTATCTATCATGCATCTATGTATCTGTTTGTCATCTATGTATGTATATATGAATGTGTCTGTGTACATATGTATGTATGTATCTATCAACCGATCGATCTATCTATATATTTATCTATGTGCCTCTCTCTCTCTCTCTCATTAGTTCTTTTTGTCTGGAGAACTGTGACTACTACAGCACACAATTAAGGAATCTGTCCTTTGACCAGCAGCAGAGATGACTGTCAGACACTCTGAAATTTGAGCAGCCCTGTCCCTGCCCCAACACCCGCTACTTTCAGCTGGGTGATCAGTGAATGAATAGAAACTTCTGGTGATCACTGCTACCTAACACAGCAGTCCCTCTGAACAGTGAAGTGAGGAGCAGGTCCTAATGGCTCCATGTATTAGGAAACTTCCCACCCCCTGCCAGCTTCATTGATGGGAGTCTAAGGGATGCTTCTCACACTTGCACAGGTGCAGTGGACAGGGATCTGAGAGTCTGCATTTCGACTGAGCTCCTAGGTAAGACCAGTGCATCTGGCCTGCAAAACACACTTCTAGGCATCAGATGCCCCTGAACTGAACCCCTGGCCCTCACCCCTACTGGCTCTGGGACTCTGGGAATGTTGCTCAACTTAGCTGAGCCTAGATTGCAATATTTACAATTTAGGGGTGATGAGGCCTGGTTTACAAACGTGCCGTGAGAGTAGGTGACACTGTGCATGGAGTGCCTAGCACAGGCCTGGCACACAGTGATCACTCACTAAGCATTTATCTTCTTCTCCTTTTTCCAATCCCCAAATGGGGATGACCTTCCCACAGGAGAATAACAAAAGGTTAGTTTGAACACACACAAAGAACAGGACATTCAGGACTGCCGTCCCAGTTTTGAGTTTGTATTCTCCCGGTTTTCCCCTTCCTGAATTATTGAGAGGTTAGACCTTGTCCAGTCTGCATTGATTCTAGTTGGCCCACAGTCATTTTTGCTTTGGAAACTGTGTTTTATCATTTTCCACCGGTCCACACTGACCTTTGATATATAACTGCTTGAAAAATGAGTGTTCTTAGGGAATCATTCCCTAAAAAAGGGCAGCTTCACCTTATTCCCTGTCGTCTTAGAGACTGGGGTCCCAGAGCCCATCTCAGAATAATCCTTCTGACCATGCACTTTTCCCTTGGGGAGAAAGGTCTCGAAATGCAATTTATTGTAAAACACACAGTGGTTACAGAGCTACCACAGTCAATGATATTCCTTTTATTACCACTCAGATGAGAACAGAAAATGACATTGGGAAGCAGTGAACTCACCAGAAGGGCAGAGAAAGTCATTAAATTCAACATGCATCGTATTTCATAATCAGAACCCTGCAGTCAGCACTGACACCACCAAATGAGTTTGTTGCAGCCATGATAATATAAAACCCACTGCAACTCCTTCCCTTGGCTCTCTCTTTCTGGACCCTAGCTAGGGCCAGGCCATTAATCATTGCAGGCAGGGGATGGTGCAGACCACTGCACTCTGGATTGCATAAATTGAAAATACATCAGTATTAGTGAAGAACACTGTCTTTAGTTTATCTTTGTTTGAAGCACTGGCTTCTGAAGGGCTGGATGCTATTACAGCTAAACCATCTAATTAGAGCCTCTCATGGCTTACATGGGAAGGATTAAGAGGAAGCCCTTTCTTCAGGGAGTGAAGCTTGCACTGAGAGCTGATGGGGATGTTAATGGAGTCTTCTACTTGATATCCCAAGTGGTATATGGGAGTGAACGGGCACTTGTGTGGTCTGAGTGGGCCACCAGAGATTCCTGGACAGACGTAAGGTTTATCTTAGCATTTTATTTTGATTTTGCATTCTATGCCATAGAGTGTATGTTGTTTATATAATACTTTTCTGGTTTTGGGATAGAGTTTCGCTCTGTCACCCAGGCTGGAGTGCAGTGTCACAATCTCGGCTCACTGTAGCAGCCTCCGCCTCCTGGGTTAAAGCGATTCTCCTGCCTCAGCCTCCTGAGTAGCTGGGATTGGGGGGCATGCCACCATGCCTGGCTAATTTTTGCATTTTTAGTAGAGACGGGGTTTCGCCATGTTGGCCAGGCTGGTCTCGAACTCCTGACCTCAGATGATCCACCCGCCTCGGCCTTCTAAAGTGTTGGGATTACAGGCGTGAGCCACCACAATTGGCCAATACTTTTACAATAGTGTTTTGGCACCAGGCATGGTGGCTTACATCTGTAATCCCAGCATTTTGGGAGGCTGAGGAGGGAGGATTATTTGAGCCATGGAGTTCGAGACCAGCCTGAGCAACATAGCGAGACCCCGTCTCTACAGAAAATTTTTAAAAAATAAGATGGGTGTGGTGGCACACACCTGTAGTTCCAGCTACTCAAGAGGCTGAGGCAGGAGGATCGCTTGAGTCCAAGAGTTCCAGGCAGCAGTGAGTCAAGATTGTGTCACTGCACTCCAGCCCGGGTGACAAAGCGAAACCCTGTCTCAAAAAATAATAATCATAAAAATAAAAACCCAGGGACATGTGACAAGAGTGACCTGAAGTTTCTTGAGTCTGGGATGTGTACTTAAGAAGTACTTATCTACAGGATAACATCTTATATTTGATTCAATCATACAAGAACCTGCAGGATCTAACCCTTTTTTGACTTCTAATCTTAGCACACAAACCCAGCAATTCCTATTTCCATCACACTGAATCTTATTATTAATTTTTTTGAGATAGATTCCGGCATTGGCCCCCCCCCTGGGCTGGAATGCAATGGCACAATCTCAGGTCACTGCAACCTCGGCCACCCGGGTTCAAGTGATTCTCCTGCCTCAGCCTCCTGAGTAGCTGGGATTACAGGCACCCGTCACCACACACCTGGCTAATGTTTGTATTTTTAGTAGAGATGGAGTTTCACTATGTTGGCCAGGCTGGTCTCGATACTCCTGACCTCGTGATCCACTCACCTCGGCTTCCCAAAGTGTGGGATTACAGGCATGAGTCACCGTGCCAGGCCCACACTGAATCTTTAGATCAAGCTTATCCAACCCACAGCCCATAGCCTGCATGCTGCCTAGGACAGCTTTGAATGTGGCCCAACACAAACTCATAAACTTTCTTAAAACATTATGAGATTTTTTTTAAGCTCGTCAGCTAGTGTTAGTGTATTTTATGTGTGGCCCAAGACAATCCTTCTTCCAGTGTGGCCCAGGGAAGCCAAAAGATTGAACACTCTTTGATGGTATTCTCTGTCTCTACTGAGCCAAATCTCTCTTGGCTGTTTAAATACATGCTGGCAGTTTCTCTCTGCTCTTACGGAATACATCACAATAAATTCAAAGTCCTTGGTTTATCCCTTTCTCTATGATGATAAGGTCACCACAGTTTTTAAGTGGAAGAGTTAGGATTTAAAATCAAGTAATCCTTATCCCCTCCGAAAGACATCTTCCTTATAATTCAAGAGGTGCTTTAAAAGATGTTGCAGTTAATATACAAAGTCAGTCCATGAAGAGAAATGCAATAACCAAAATCAGATCGTTAGCAAAACAGTAAAAGGCTGAATTGATGTGGCAGAAAATCAAATTAGCCAAATAAAAGTCAGAATCAAGAAAAACACATTGTATAAAAAATTAATAGAAATATAATGCAAAGTGGTGAACATAGGAGAGAGTGCATGGAACTCCAACCCGCCACTGAAGGCATGATAAAAAGGGAATAAGAAAAAGTAATTGTGCAGAATTCATGACCAAGGGTCCATAGCTTAAAAAAAAAAAAAGAAAATTAAAAAATGTTAACTCAACTCCAGGTAAAACTAATAAGCAGACAGCATTACCATGATACAGCTTTTTTTAACTTTCTTCCTTTAATTCAAAGACATAATTTAAGCTAATGGGAGGCGAACTTCAGTGGGGAATAAAGATAAAACTTGGTCAGGCACGGTGGTTCATGCCTGTAATCCCAGAACTTTGGGAGGTGGAGGTGGGAGGATCATTTGAGGTCAGGAGTTTGAGATCAGCCTGGCCAACATGATGAAAACCCATCTCTACCAAAAATACAAACATTAGCCGGATCTGGTGGCAGGTGCCTGTAATCCCAGCTACTAGGGAGGGTGAGGCAGGAGAATTGCTTGAACCTGGGAGGTGGAGGCTGCAGTGAGCTGAAACTATGCCACTGCACTCCAGCCAGGGGGACAGAGTGAGATTCTGTCTAAAATTAAACAAATAAATAAAATATGCTGGGTGCAGTGGCTTACGTCTGTAATCCCAGCACTTTGGGAGGCTGAGGCAGGTGGATCACAAGGTCAGGAGATTAAGACCATCTAGCTAACATGGTAAAACCCATCTCTACTAAAAATATATATAGTATTTTTAGTATTATAGCATGTTTAGTATTATGTACATATATATTTATATTAGCCAGGTGTGGTGGTGGGCACCTGCAGTCCCAGCTACTCAGGAGGCTGAGGCAGGAGAATCGTTTGAACCTGGGAGGCAGAGGTTGCAGTGAGCCGAGATCACAACACTACACTCCAGCCTAGGCAACAGAGTGAGACTCCATCTCAAAAATAAAATAAGAATAAAAGTCCTTTACACTCCCCTTCTGATCACCATGAGATATCAAATCACCTGTTCTTGGCCATTAAGGGCTCCTCTGGGAGATCCAGTAATTTCAGTCACTTGTGATTACTAAGCATCCAGTCTACTTTAAGACTCCAGTCTCCAAATTGATTTTACTCTAATATTTCATTCTAAACTCTCCTCTCTGTACCTTCACCAGTGGCCCAGTGGAGAAGGGCTGGCCAGCAGAGCCTAGCTCTGAGATGGGCCATGCTGCCACTCTCCCCTAATGCCCCAGGTCCTCTAGTTGGTTGGGGGAAAGAAGTGGGGATTTGAGAAATAATTGTCATTTTTCAGTGGCTTCTTAGGTTTTCTTCTGGCTTTTCTGATTCTCACTGCCTATTGCTTCTGCAGATGTGGTCATTGATATCTTCATAAATTCAATATGAGTTTCCTTAAGGTCAAGTTCAACTGCACCTCAACCCATCCTTGATCTGGACTCCCACATGGCTTTCTTCCTTTGCCCTCCAACCATCAGGTCATGTGACCTCTGACAAATAGCGTGTTGCCTGCTTGTCTGGCAGCCCGGCTGTTTCTGCTCCCTCCTCTGACCATAGGGCTCCTTTGTGAGCAGTTGCAGGATCCAGGAAGGAATCCTCCAAAGAATGAGAGAGGTGGAGTGTGGCTGACTCCTTCCTTTTCTTCCAGGCATACTACCCTACAGTTCCCTTTTGCCTTTGTGAAGCAGAGAGCCTCCCACATTGAGAAATCTCTGGAAGGGGAGTGTCTGTGGTTCTCACGGGCTTCCAAACTCCAGGAATCCATGATAAACCCTCCAACAACTCCTCACTATATTTCTGTTTGTCCTGAGGACTGCCCCTGAGTGACCCTGTAGCTCAACAAACACACGGCTTCAGCTCAACAAACACACGGCTGGGGCAGGTGGTACAAATGTCCAATTCTAGCAGGCTCCCAGCATCTTAGTACGTTTTTCTATTGGAGTCCTCCTGGGGTCAGAAGAAAAATCTCAGAGGCCAGATGTGGTGGCTCACACCTGTAATCCCAGCACTTTGGGAGGCTGAGGCAGGCAGATCACAAGATCAGGAGTTCCAGGCCGTCCTGGCCAATATGGTGAAACCCTGTGTCTACTAAAAATATAAAAATTAGCTGGGCATGGTGGCATGCACCTGTAGTCCCAGCTACTCAGGAGGCTGAGGCCAGAAGAATCACTTGAACGCAGGAGGCAGAGGTTGCAGTGAGCTGAGCCCATGCCACTGCACTCCAGCCTAGGTGACCGAGCAAGACTCCATCTCAATAAATAAATAAGATAAGGGAAAAACATTAATTGCCTTTATAGACTTTCAGTCTGTAACTTTTTTCTAATGATTACAGCAGGGAACTAAACTTAGCACCATTCTCCTAATACAAGATTTTTGCATTTTTAGTAGAGGTGGGTTTTTTGCCATATTGGCCAGGCTGGTCTTGGACTCTCAGCCTCAAGTGATCTGCCCACCTCAGCCTCCCAAAGTGCTGGGATTACAGGTGTGAGCCACCACACCCAGGCATTCTGGGTAGATTCAAGGTTAAGTATTAACAATAACCTAAAAAGGCAACATAATATTGCTATGTATTTCTGAATATATATGCTGCTCTATTCACACACACACACACACACACACACACACACACACACACACACACACACCCCTCTGGTATGCCAAGTGACTTCTTTCTCTAAGAGTTACTTAGTTTTACTTGCTATCGCATGAAAAGATATTCAGCCAGTCTGGAGGACATGGTGAAACCTCGTCTCTATTAAAAATACAAAAAAATTAGCCCACATAGTGACAACATCTGTAGTCCCAGCTACTACGGAGGCTAAGGCAGGAGAATCGCTTGAACCTGGGAGATAGAGATTGCAGTGAGCCAACAGTGTGCCACTGCACTCCAGCCTAGGCAACAGAGCCAGATTCTGCCTTAAAAAAAAAAAAAAAAAGATAGCATTAGTCATCAGGGAAATAAATGCATATCAAAACCACAATGAGGTATCACTTCATACCTACTAGGATGGCTATGTATTTTTTAAAAGGACAAATAGTGTGTTGGCAAAGGTGTGGAGAAATTGGAATTCTTATAAGTCACTGGTGGGAGTATAAAATTGTGTAGCTGTTGTGGAAAAGCTTGACTGTTCCTCGAAAAACTGACCATAGAATTTCCCCATGACATGGCAATTCCACTTTTAGGTATATACCCAAGAGAAATGAAAACATATGTCCACACAAAAAAAACTTGTTTGTGAATGCCTATGGTGGCATTCACATAATAGCTCAAAAGTCGAAACCATCCACTTCTCCATCATCGGATGAACTGACAAACACAATGTGGTCTGTCCCTAAAGTGGGATATTACTCAGCCATAAAAATATGAAGTACTGGCCGGGTGTGGTGGCTCATGCCTGTAATCCCAGCACTGCAGGAGGCCTAGATGGGAGGATCACCTGAGGTCAGGAGTTTGAAACCAGCCTGGTCAATATGGTGAAACCCCATCTCTACTAAAAATGCAAAAAATCAGCTGGGCGTGGTAGCAGGCACCTGTAATCTTAGCTACTTGGGAGGCTGAGGCAGGAGAATTACTTGAACCCAGGAGGCAGAGGTTGCAGTGAGACAAGATTGCGCCATTGCACTCCAACCTGGGTGACAGAGCAAGACTCCGTCTCAAAAAAGAAAAAAAAATGAAGTACTGATGTATGCTACATCATGGATGAACCTTGAAAACGTAATGTTAACTGAAAGAAGTCAGACACAAAAGACCTATAATTTCATTTGTAGGAAATATTCAGACTAGGCAAATTCATAGAGACAGAAAGTAGATGTGTGGTGGATGGAAGAGAGTGGAATGGAAAGTGACTGCTAAGGAGTCTGGTGTTTTGTTTTGTTTTGTTTTGTTTTTATACAGTGATGAAATCTGCTCTACATTGAGGTAGTGGTTTGCCCCTAGCTAAGAGAACACATCAAGGTGCTGTGAGAGTGATATGCTCAGAGGGGCAGGGAAGCTCCTATCCCCTCCCTATACCTTGTCCTATGGATCTCTTCCATTTGGCTGTTTCCAAATTCTATTCTTCTTCATTTTTGAGATGGAGTCTTGTCTGTTACCCAGGCTGGAGTGCTGTGGCGTGATCTCAGCTCACTGCAATATCCGAGTCCCGGGTTCAAGCGATTCTCCTGCCTCAGCGTCCCAAATAGCTGGGATTACAGGGGTGTGCCATCAAACCCAGCTAATTTTCATAGTTTTAGTAGAGGCGGGGTTTTACCATGTTGGCCAGGCTGGTCTTGTCTTGAACTCTTGACCTCAGCTGATCCACCTGCCTCGGCCTCCCAAAGTGCTGGGATTACAGGCAAGAGCCACCACACCTGACCTGAATGTCATTCTTCACAATAAACTGAAATTTCGTCATAATTCCTTGGAAAGTGCACATCAAAAGTCCAGAGGACAGTTTAAAGACTCAGAGCCTTGTCCATGCCTACTGTTAAACTCGGTTGAGGAAAAAACCCTGGGGATGTCTCATGATTCTAGGCTGATTCTGAGGGGCTTGATCCTTCGTTTAAAAGCTTGACAGGCCAGGCATGGTGGCTCCTGCCTGCAATCCCAGCACTTTGGGAGGCTGAGGCGGGCTGGTCATTTGAGTCCAGGAGTTAAAACCAGCCTGGCCAACATGATGAAATCCCATCACTACTAAAACTACAAAAAATTAGCCAGGC
>PVKP010021280.1:0-39391 GCA_004027715.1 Plecturocebus donacophilus | reverse complement strand
CACAGCCGTGTCCCCACTCCCAGCCTCTGCTCTCACCCTGGTCCCTCCACAGCTGCCTTCCAGCCGGGCCAGTTCCTTCCCAGCTCTCCCTCTTCACCTCACTCCCCTGCCTCTGAGACTTTGCAGAGCCATCCCCTCCATCTGGAACAGCAGTTGCCATCCTGTCCCCCAGCCCCCATGACTTGTCTCTCATAATGCAGCTCAGGCATCAGCTTCTTGGGAAGCCTCTTAGGGAGCCCTATAGGCTGTGCTGGGTACCCCTCTTCCCCCCAAAGTCCCCCCTACGACAGCTGTATTGTCTGACTTCTCCACACAACTGTAAACTCCGGACAGGCAGGGCTGCGTCCCTTGTCTCTCTCTCTCTCTGCCATCTAGCAAAAACTCTGCCACAAAGCAGACATTGTTAAGAATTTGCTGAGTGAATAGATGTTTTCTTTTCTTTTCTTCTTTTTTGAGACAGGGTCTTGCTCTGTCTCCCAGGCTGGAGCAGATTCTACTGACCCCATGTAATCCAGGGGAGCTTACTGAAGAATGCACGATCACGGCTCAATGCAGCCTCTAACTCCTGGGCTCAAGCAATCCTCCCACCTCAGCCTCCTGATTTGCTGGGATTACAAGCATGCATCACCACACTCAGCTATTTTTATTTTATTATTTTTAAAATTTTATAGAGATGGGGCTCACTGTGTTGCCCAGGCTGGTCTCAAATTTCTGGGCTCAAGCCATCCTCCTGCCTCCACCTCCCAAACTGCTGGGCTTGCAGCTGTGAGCCACTGTGCCCAGCCCTAAATAAATGTTTTCAAAAGCATCGAGTAGTCCATCTGATTTTTAAATGATCATACTAGTGCTGATGAGTCTGGAAGACACTAGCAGGGTGACCCCACAGTGTGGGCCGTCAGCAGGCATGTTCTGGAGGCTCAGTCACATCAGTTTCCAGCTCTAAAGACGTTATGGCAGATGTCATGATGGCTGACCAGAAGCCTTTGTGTCGGGGGACTGGGGCGGGCAGTGATTTGGGCACCATGAACACAGTGAGACAGGGACGGGTGCAAGAAGAGGGCAATAACAGAGAAACTCGGGAACGTCGTCCCCACCTCCCAGGAAGGGAGCCATTTCCCCAGAGGACAGGCCTGCTGCATCTCGCCTGGCTAATCTGACGGAAGCCAGCTGCAGCGCTAGGCCTGCCCCTGGGAAGGCATGCTGAGGCTGGGAACCACATGCCGCTGTCTGCCCCTGGGGGACAGGGGCACAGGGATAGGGTAATTGACTTGTCTCCCAAGTTTATTTATTAATTCCTAGCTGCACCATTTGATGTGGTTTCCAGGAGGCACGCCATTGAAATCTGCCCCCCTCCCCACTCCTGGCTGCAGTGGCCCCGAGGGAGGTGGGTGAAGCTCAGGGCCAGCCCACAAGTCAGACCGGGTGCAGGCAGGGGACCAGGAAGGGTGCCCACCAAGCAGAGAGGCTCACTGGCCCCAGCACGGGCAGCAGGCCACGGGACGGGGTGGGGTACCAGGCCTCAGTGGACAGTGCTGGGGAGCCTGAGACCATGCACCTTGGGACAAGGGACAAGTGGCCACAGCTTCCTGCTTCAGCTTCCCCAGCTGTGAAAAGAAGTCAGTGGCAGCTGCCCCTTAGTAGAGCTGCGTGAGGACACCCATGTGATGAGGACAGGAGGCACTGTCACAAGTCAAGAGCACCCTGCAACTGTCGAATGTTCCAGACAGGCAAGTATGTATCTCTAAGTGCCGGGTCTAGGCCTAACTTTGTTCCCAATTTTATGCTTTCCGAATTTCCCATGTTTCCTACAATTAGCTTGAGTACGCTGCATAACCAGGGAAATATTAGACAAGGGAGAGTGGGAAGTATGTGGCCCAGAGACAGAGCTACATCTCAGCAAGCAGGGTGGGTACAAGGTGGAGGGAGAAAGGGGTGATCCCTCCACCCCAGGCCCCAGCCAGGAAGGACACCTCAGATGCAGGGAGAGGGTGGAGCCTGGAGGGTAAAGAGGTGGGTGATGATTTGAATGAAGGGAGCCGCAGTCCTCAACCAAAGGAAACAGGAGCCAGGCCCCAAGACTCTCCATCCAAGGCGGTGGCTCTCCCGGCTTACAGCCTTTGAAGGGTCAGCACAAGTGACTTTCATTTAGCTGGTGTGCTCCCCACAGTGTGGCTCTAATCCCTTGGACTCTGTCCAGAGAGAGACCCTACCCACTTCCAAAGATGGACGATTGAGAAGGGAGTGGCAGCCCAGAAAGAGGGTGATGAGTGCAGCAGGCAGGGGTCCTCCGCGCTCTCTCATACCCACCGTCCCCGAGCCCCATGACTGTGTCTGTGTGTGCAGACCTGGGTCCCAAGGAAGTGGCATGGCTTCTTCCAAGAGGCACATGCCCATCCAGGACCCAGGCCAGCATCCTTCACCCTCACCCTTCACCCTGTGGCTCCCCTGCTCACTCCCATCAACACTCTAGAGAAGAAGCTACTGACAGAACTTTCAGGGATTTCACAGAGTTAGCAGCAAATCAAAGTCCTGGGAGCCCTGAAACTGACATGGTAGAGACGCAGGGCGCCTGCCCTTTGAGATTCTGGGAGAAGTGGCCTCCCTCTGATCACTTACACACTTTTCCTTCATGAGTCTGCCTCTGAGCACCAGTTCCTGCTGCACTGGTTCAGTGGGCAGACAACATCCCTGCTCCACATTCACGGCCCACAATCCGCCCCTTGCCTTCACTTCCCTGCCACAAGAGCACTCACACAAGGCCGGCGTGTGCCAGGCTGGAGGGCTTTGCCGCAGGCCTAACCAGTGTCTACCTACTGAGGAAGCCCAGGCAGCCCCTCCCCAGCGGAGGCCTTTGTGAGGAGTTTCCCTGGGCTGGGCCGCCAATCTGAAGGGCCCCGAGGTGCGTCCGTGTTCACATTACTTCACTCAACAACCACAGGCCCCACTCTGTGCCAGGCTCCGGGCTCATCCAGGCCAGGCTATGTGCACACACACCACACTCACACACCCAGGCTGGACAGGGCCCCCTCACTCTCTTGCAAGAACTGGACAGAACTCACACTTGTGTTCACACCCAGCTGCGCCACGCTGGCATTCACTCGCTTGCCTGGACTGGCTAAGTTCCTACTCCGTGGGTTTCTGCCTCTGCCCACCAGGATGATCCCCACACCAGGACAGATGTCACTTTCCGTGCCAGGGGATAAGATACCCCGAGGCCCACCAGAGAGGCTGGGGTCACTGAATGGGGGCTGGAACCCAGACTAGTGTAGGGCCTGGCGTCTGTCCCCCGGGGTCCATCTGGGTCAGCTGGCTTGTGAGCAGGGAGCTGTCCTAGGCTGACGTGGTGCTCTTAGGTCAGAGGACTCCAGACAGAAAGGAGGCCTCAAGAACGTCCCAAATGTGAAAGGGATTCAGTCCTGGCTGCTTGACCCCCACTCGAAGCCTCTCTCCCCAGCACCCCCGCCTCCAGTCTCTTCCGCGCCCATGGCCTCCCTCCCACCTGCCATGATCCCCCGATCATGCGGCCAGCCTCTCGTCCTAAAACGCCTGCTTCATCAGGTAACTCCCCTTCGAGAATCTTCAAGAGACCTCCTGCCTAAGGATGAGCTCTGGCTGGCACTGACGCCCTCAGGATGAACCGGAGCTGACTCTCCTGCGGTGGCCGCCTCTTCTTCCTTGCCAAGCTCCCTCTGGACCCGCGTCCACACCGTCATTCCGCAGAGGCTTTGCGCTGTTCCAGCTGTGCCTGTTTAGCAAAACTTTCCTGAGCTCTCCCTCTTCCTCCTCCTGAACATCCTCTTCCTCCAGCTCCTCCCCGCCCTGCAGGGCCCAGCGACACCTCCGCCTTCTAAGAAGCCTTCCCGGATGACACAGCCCCAGGGAACGCTCCTGGCTGCCTCCACCGTCCTCTGCGCTTTTCCTCCGGTGACAGCCCATCTGCTGGGACTCTGCTCTCTGCGGCTACATGCGGCTCCCCGGGCTATCTCCTCTTCCCGGAGGAAGGTGCGTGGGCCTCCCTCGCCCCTAGCCTACTCCAGCCGCACAGTTCGTGTGATTGTCTCCCTGGATGCTGTGTGCCCCCAGCCGGCCCAGCTCCCACCCCATGCCGCCCGGGTGCCGGGGCAGCTGCTGGGCGGGAGTGCTGAGGCTCCCAGTCAGGCCGGGGCCTGCTCCGCGAGGCGGAACGTGCACATTCCTTCAGAATTAAACAAGGGCCCACTGGCCCCAGGCTCCGCAGGGTGAGGATCATCGCTTTGCTTTTCTGCCTCCCCAGGCAGCAAGGCCCACTTGGTTCCAAAGGAAAGTTCTCTGGGCAATGACCTCAGGAGCGGCAGGGAAGGGTGAAGGGTCACATCTGGGGCCATTTGAAAACCCGGGTCAAAGCCTGAGACTCTGCTCTGGGCCCCTTCGTGCCTGGTGTTCATTCCGCCATCCACCTCCCATGCCCACACACACGTGCACAGCACGACACACACACACAGACACACGCACACATGGAAACACATATGCACAAATGTAAGTGTGTACCCAGACATAAATGTGTGTGTACACACAAGATACACATGTAAACACACAAAGACAGGCACACAAGTATAACTACAGATACACATGCAAAGCCCACATATACACAAGGACACGCTTGCAAACACACACATGCACACGCACACCCTGATGCTGCCATTGACTGACCCGAGGTGGGCTGGGTCTCTGGCAAAAAGCCCACCCCTCCTCTCCCCAGAGCAGTTCGGGAAGGGGGCAGAGCTGTGATTTGAAGCATGGCAGATCATTTTTCACAGTTCACCTTCAAACAACCTCAGCCCAAGAGACAGAGTACTTTGTACCAAAGACCAAAAAAAAAAAAAGATTTCCCATCACACAGCCCCCAGCCCATGGCTGCGTGTAGTGAGAGAAACAGCCAACTGGAGTGGGAGGAGGGAGGAGGGAGGGTGCAAGGCTCGGCCGAGCTGCCACACACCCCTGGGCTTCTGGAACAGGCCACAGCTGCCACGTCTGCTGGGTGGATGGCAATGTGGGAGGGCTTCAAAGTGTCTCCCCAAAAAATGTGCTCAACGCTCGGCTCCAATGGCACCCCCTACACCTCTCCTTGCTCTGCAGATCCCTCTCCCTCTGCCTCCACTTCTCCTAACCTCCCTCGCACTAGCTGGCCCATGAGTTTGAGGATCTCAGGGACCAGGTGGTCCCGTGCACAAGGCAATGAGACAAGCTGTGAGACTGCGCTCTCCAGCAGACATCGATGGGTCCTCATGGGGGTGTCTCAGGCAGTCACACTGTCTCTAGAGGTCCACAGAGTTCCCAGTTCCTGGATGGTGGGAACAGAGATGGTTTAAGATCACTCTCATATTTCCTTCAGAGACCAGGCAGGCTTTGAGAGTAGATTCTAGCAATGTCTGAGGAAACAAGACAAGCCACAGTCCCGTGTTCCAGCCCAGTCTATGAGGTTGCTACAGTCACCTTCCTGAGACTTGGTCCACTAAACTAAGTCACGTGATCCTGCTCAGATTCAGTGAGCATGGCAAAATGCATCACATGGCCTACTCCAGGCCAGCCCAAGCCCTGGACAGTCACCGGGCCTGGCCACTGCCAGTCCAGTCACATGGCACAGAAAAAGATACTGCCTTTCTAAGGTATTTTATTTCCATTGGTCAGGCAGTTATTGTAATATACTGACCGTGTTAGAATAAGTACTTCACTGCCATCTGCAGAAAATATGACATAAGAAACATGGAAATTGCTCACCTTTGGAGTCAATTAAATTATATAAAAATATGAAGATTTCCAAATAATAAAGTGTCCATGATCCCAGCAGCATCCCCTAGCCTCTATCACCCCTGCTCTAGACTGAACCGCATCCCACTAAGAGCCATATGGTTGAAGTCTGAATCCCCAGCACAACAGAATGAAGCTGTATTTGGAAAGAGGGCCATTAAAAAGGTGTTAAGTTAAAATGGGGTTGTTAGGGGCTGGGCGTGGTGACTCACATGTGTAATCCCAGAACTCTGGGAGGCCAAAGTAGGAGGATCACTTGAGCCCAGGAGTTCAAGACCAGCCTGGGCAATATAGCAAGACCCCTGTCTCTACAAAAATAAATAAATAAATAAATAACCAGGTGTGGTGACACACACCTGTGGTCCCAGCTACTCAGGAGGCTAGGTGATTGGATCGCTTGAGCCCAGGAGTTCAAGGTTGCAGTGAGCCATGCTTGTGCCACTGTACTCCAGCCTGGGCAACAGAATGAAGCCAACTCAAAAAAAAAAAAAAAATGGGCTTGTCAGGGTAGACACTAATCCAGTCTACTTGCTGTCCTTGTAAGAACAGCTCAGGACACACAGAGAGACAACAGGGGCATGCCTGCACGGAGGCACAAGCTGTGAAGGGGCAGTGAGAGGCTGGCTATCCGCAAGCCGAGGAGAGATGCCTCTGAGGAAACAGACCCTGTTGGCACCTTGATCTTGGACATCCAGCCTACAGGACTGAGAAAATAAATGTGTGCTGCACAAGCCTTTCAGTCTGTGTTATCTGCTCTGGCAGACCGAGCTGGCTAACACACCCCTTCCCCAGCCGGCTACTGTACTGGTTCCATGCCCCCCATGCCCAGGACAGGCCTTTGCCTCCCTCAAAATAAAACTCCATGTAGCCCTCACACCTGTAATCCCAGCACTTTGGGAGGCCGAGGCAGGTGGATCACCTGAGATCAGGAGTTCGAGATGAGCCTGGCCAACATGGCAAAACCCTGTCTCTACTTAAAATACAAAAAAACTAGCCAGGTGTGGTGGCGTGAGCCTGGAGTCCCAGCTACTCAGGAGACTAAGGTGGGAGAATCAGTTAAACTCAGGAGGTGGAAGTTGCAATGAGCCACAATCACACCACTGCACTCCAGCCTGGATGACAGAGTGAGACTCCATAAAACAAAAACAAAAACAAAACCTCTGTGCAATGGGGACTACTAAATGACCTTGAAAACACAGACCAAGAGTTCTTGCCCCATACACACAGATGTCACCTGTTCAATTCAGGCGAGCACTAGGGCAGGGTTCAGCACCCCCAGGCCACAGTCCCCCAACACCCCTGACCCAGGTCCCTCCTGGGCAATGCTGCACCACCCACCCAACACCACCAGACAAAGCCCCATGAGGAGCTGTTCTGCGGCTCACAGCCGGGCCATGTGGAGCAATGCCAGCTTCCCTCTGCCCTCACCAGGCAGGCCACATACACAAGCCCTCTGTATGAACCATCCAGCTGCCATGACAGGTAGAAGGAGAGGCCTGGAGAGGCTGGGGCTGAGGAAGCCATGTCCTCCCTCTCCTCCATTCAAACAGGGGCGACATCCCAGCGCAGAGAGGGGTCGGCGTTTCGGTAAAGGGAGGGTGTGAGGGGCTGGGCAGCTGTCAGAGCTGACTTCTCCACTGGCCCAGCAGGCACAGCTCCCAAGTCCACGGGTCTTTTAGAGGCCTATGACAATATATTTTCATTTCTTTTAAAATCAGAAGGAAACATGAATATAATAATAAGGAACATATAATAAGGAACCCAGCCTGGCTTATACTCACTTTTATGCCAACACAGTCATGAAGTATAATTTGTCATGTTTTTCATGGATACGGCGACAGCGGCAGAAGCGCCTGGAGCCAGGAAAGTCCCAGTGCAGCCGTGGGAGCTGTGGGTGCTGTGGGTATCGAGGGCTGGCTGGCCTGGTGTGGGGGCTCGCTGTCTCTCTCCTTTTCAGGGGTCTAAGACGGAAGCCCCTGACCCCAGCAAGTCCCAGAACCTCACTCTTCCCTTCTCAAAGCTGCTACAACCACCACCTTACATCCAGGTGGCAAAACTCACCCTGGAGACCACTGGGTGAGCAAGGGGCTCAGAGCAGAGAGGAAGGGGGGCCCCTTGCGCCTGGATCAGTGCAGGGGCTGGGCCACGGGCTGGAGCTGGGCAGAGTGTCCCTGCTTTGTGCTAGAGCTGGGCTGGGCGGTGCCTCTTACTCAGAGACCTGTGTCCATTCCCAGCTCACAAAGCCTCCCACCCAGGCCAGGTTCAAATTAGCTGGCCTGTCCTCACTCAGCTGGTTGCAATTGCAGCCCCTTATGCTAGGGTTTCACTTTCAATGTTGATTTATGGGAAACACAAGGTTGCCTGAAATCCACTTGAATTCCTCCTCAGTGAAGCAATGGTCCTGGGAGGGCTGGAAGGACCCTGGCATCCCAAAGGGGTTGGGGGAAGAGACTCAGGGCTCATCCACACAACTGGAGCTGTCTCCACAGAAGGGAATGCGCCCGGGGACCTGAGCCACGCTCCGGTGGGCCACGTGGAGTTCTCAGTTCTCCTTGGAGGAAGGATATGTGCACGCAGTGGAATTCTATGCAACGTTGAAAGTAAGTGAGCCAGACTCACACACGCCAACACACATGGATCTTGCCAACATGTTGAAAGAAAAAAAGCTAACTGCAGAAGAATACATACTAGAATGCCACTATTTACAGTTTCAAAGCATAGAAAACAGCCCTGTAAATACTTCAAGAAAACCTGCATATGTGGTTTAAAAAAATTCAAGAAATTCATAAGAAATATCAAATATAGGATCGTGGTTACTTGTTTGGGGTGCGGGGTGCACAGTGGAAGGGAGGCGTGCTGGGGAGCTGCACCCAGGGTTCCACCTGGATTTGTTAGTTTTGCTTCTGAAACTGGTTTGTGGTTCAGTGGGTGTTCATTAGATCACTGTGTTTTGGTGTATCTGCTTTTGATTGATTTTGTTTTTAATTATTTTGGTTTTGTCTTGTTTGGTTGTTTTTGTCGCATGTTAATCGGGGCAGAGCTGGAACTCTGAGCTCCTTCCATCCCACTGGCTTTGCCAGGAGCCCCAGTGACCCTGGGACCTACGTGACCGTCCCACCTGGGCCTGGTGATCACTGCCCGGCTGGCCTTGCAGAGCCAGACTGAGCCTTAGAACACCTTCTGGGGCATAGCTGGGGGAGTAGGCCCTGCATCCCCCTCACCTGGAAGCTAGACCTTGGAGAGAAGCTGAAGCCATGGTCACAATGCCGAATCTTAGGCCAAAAGCTGCGCTCCCCCTCCGCCCAACCTGGGACAATGAGGCAAAACTGGGGACTTCGAGATCACTCCCTGACAAACCCAATGGCTTTCTAGTATTCCCGTCACTGGAAGCGGCACCCCAACCCTCCATTTGTTCATACCAGAACCCCTGAAGCCACCCTTGACACCCCCTCTCCCTCATCCACATGTTCAATCCCGTCACCCGTCTGAGACAAGGCACCCAGACCGGGATGCTCACGGCCTCCCTTCCCTGCCTCCACATCCCCAGAGGCCAGGCTCACAAGGGCCTCGAAAGGACATGCCAGTGAAGACACTGGGGTCTGTGTCCCTCCCTGAAGAAAAAGCAGGACAGGGGAGGCTAGACATCCGATTCTCAGGAAATGAAAACATTTTTCAACCTTTCACCCTAGGGTATGAGTCTTCACAGCACCTGACACAGGGAAGCCAGAAGTCAGAATGCACATCTCCAAACATCAAGAATAACAGCTTGGCCAGCAGTGGTGGCTCACACCTATAATCCCAACGCTTTGGGAGGCCACGCCAAGACGAGCACTTGAGCCCAGGAGTTGGAGATCAGCCTGCACAACATGGTGAAACCCTGTTGCTACAAAAAATAAAATAATTAGCCCGGTGTGGTGGCGTGCGCCTCGCCTGTAGTCCCAGCTACTCAGGAGGCTGAGGTGGGAGGATCACTTGAGCCCAGAAGGTTGAGCCTATAATCGCATCGCTGTACTCCAAGCTGGGTGACAGAGCAGGACCGTCTCAAAAAAAAAGGAAAGCATGGCAGCTGTACCACCGCTCCCAGCAGCAGGGGACAAGCCAGCCACAGCGAGGCAACAGACGTGTTTTGCTTGGCCCACGCCATGCTTGAAATTGGAATTGCTGCCAACATGTAACATTAGGAGAGTTCACATAAAAATCCAGATTTGAAAATAGACAAACTGGCTTTACCAGCCAGCATTCTTCCACTTCACCTCCCTTCCAGAGATGAAGAGAGACCCTCCCCAGGGCACCCCACCCTGGGGCTCAGCGCCATTTGCCACCTTTCCTCAGTCCTGCCTCTTTTATTACACTGTCACCCTGGTCCCTGCGGGCATTGAAGTTTGTGGGTCCTCATTTTATTTATTTATTTAGGGACAGTCTCACTCTGTCCCCCAGGCTGGAGTACAGTGGTGCAATCACAGCTCACTGCCACTTCCAACTCCCAGGCTCAAATGATCCTCCTGCGTCAGCCTCCCAACTAGCTGAGACTATGGGCTCACACAGCCATGGCCAGCTAATTTTTTACTTTTGTAGAGACAGGGTCTTGCCTTGTTGCCCAGGCTGGTCTTAAACTCCTAGGCTGAAGCTATCCTTCTGCCTCGGTCTCCCAAAGTGCTGGGATTACAGGCATGAGCCACTGTGCCTGGCCCAAATCCTCATTCTGGAACCTGAGGAACAGTTTTGCTAGTGGGAAATAGGTTCCACGCTCTGTGCGTTCAGCAGGACCCCCCTTTTCCAGCCTATAGTAGCCTAGGTGGGAGGTGAGAGCCAAGAATTAGGAAAGAGGGCTCGAGCACTGCGGCAAACCAAGGCTGCAGCAGAAGCGGACGGCTGTGCGCTGGGACCTTCTGGAAGGTGGGCCGGAGAGGCGGGTCAGCTGAATCACCCAGGAAAGAGCCGCGCTGGTGAAGATGTGGAGTTGACAGCTGAGCCCGGTGGGGGCTGTGGGTGGGATTCAACCCTCACAGTGTGAGGGCTCAGCTTGTTTCTCTTTACATGCTAAAGTACGCTGCTTCTCGGAGCACATGGCCACCCCCCTCGGTCTTTCTTCCCCCACCCACAGACACTGAGCTTTCCAAACATCTGGGCCTTCCAACCCCCACCAGGGGCCTGAGCCTGCCCCAGAGATTTCCAAGATAGAAGTGGCTGCGAGGCCCACTCACCACAGGGAAGGCCACCAGCCTAGGGGCAACTTCAATTGCAAGAAAGAGTTTAAAATCCCAGGGTGCCAGGAAAGAAGGAAGAAACTAGAAGCAGCAGGAAGGGAGGGGCTCTGGAGGTAGGGGCCGAGGAAACACACACCCCAGGCCCTGAAGGAAGGGGCAGGGAGGCCTGTCTTACTGTCGGGGCATTCCAAGTTGATGGTTAGATCAGGAAGACAAATCCTGACTTTTCTGAGGCTTCCTGCCACTGTGCATCTTGTTAATTTCCTTATCTGGAAACCAGAGCACAGAACTGATTGACATCCTTCAGCTCCCCCTGCCCCAGCTACACATACCCAAGCCAGAAAATCAACAGGCCCCTAAGTCCAATTCACTCAGTCACAGGGAGACAGTAGGTTAACCATGAATGTCACCTGGCCAGAGAAACCATGAGCCAGATGGATGGCTCCCCTCGGCCTCTCAGCCTCATAGCTGGGCTATGGATATCCAACAGAATCACTGTCGCAACAGCCCAGATTCATGAAAATAAACCTTTCAGATGAAGCACAATTGTCCATTTCTGTATGTGTACACAAACATCCACATACTTATCATTTGGCAGGCACCAAAGATTTAATAAAGTCTTACTGGAGAAAAACTCAAGATTGAGAAAGCTTAATATTTTCCTGCAAACTGGGACGAAGCAGCCATGATTCGATCTGAGCTGTGAGATGACGTCTGGTCTCAGTAAGCGCCAAGTGCCCTCAGGCATGTGGCTGGGAACTACTTCCTAAGATGCCATTACTCCTACTGGGCCATTTAGGTGTGACAAGAAAGACGTCTGCCATCAGGGCAGGCACGTCCACACCAGCTGGACTCAGGTATGGGAGAGCTGTTGTTCCCGCAGTGGGAAGGGTCTGTGTGGAGCCTCTGACCCTCCTGCCCAGCCCAGATTGGGTCAGTGACTGACCAGGGTCACAGTGACAATTCATGGGATGAGGTGGAGGCCCCTCTCCAGCCTAAGTGGGGGGCTTCTTTTCCTTCTGGCTGATCCTAGGCACCCAGCCTGACTCCTGATCCCCTCCACATTGCCGCCATCCCCCCGACCCTCGCCTCGCCCCACTTATTGGTTCCTTTCCCCTGAAACCTGGGTGTGCAGCGGGAGATGACCTCTCAGGCAACCTCCTTTCTCAGTGCCCCAAACAAGCCACAGGCCATCCTGCGCGCAACAAAGATCTACCTCCAATACTGGAAAAGGAAAAGAGAGTGAGAAGGAAAAAATTCGCCAGCGCGAGGAGGGCCTGGGGTGTAGACAATCTGCCTCCAGTTTTATAGCCCTCGTCCTTGGCCACCAGAGCTGATGCTCCTTTGGCCCTAAAGCCAGGCATCCTCCCTTTTCACCTTTACACTCGCCCTCCTCCTCCTTCCATCCCTGCTCCAGACCCTTTCCTGCCAGCAACTCCCTCTCCCAACTTTGATTTATCTCAACCAGAGGGAGTGCAAAGTTAGATCTAGGCCTGTTCTCAACACCCTTTTAAAAAATGAGCCACACACATCCCGGCAGATTCATACATTCAGAGGCAAACACTCAAAGCCACACAGTCCGGGACAGACTGATGGACATACAAAGACACACATCCACGTACTCAGAGACAACAGCAGATACGCTGCCAGACACCCCCTCAAACCACACTCTCACACTCAGGACAAAGGGACCCACGTGGGGCCAGAAGCACAGGCAGGCACACATCCCAAAAGCTGTGCCATGAGCTGTTTGAAGCTTCTTTTGAGGAAAAACACTCTGTCCGAAAGAGAAGGCCCCTGACAGGGCCAGGTTTTTTTTTTTTTTTTTTTTTTTTCAGCACGCTGGATAAATTGCTTTTGTGCAAAAATAAACACAAGTGAACTGCATTAGCTGAGCAAGTGACACATTAGTTACAGATGCAGGGCCTGTCAGAACATTGAGGAAACAGCTTTTATTGGGGAAGGGCTGAGAGACTCATAAATAACCGGTTGGCAATCTCACATAAACATTTGTGCATTCACATAAACACCGCCTACCACAAATGCTGGCCTGGCCGCCAGCACGGACTAGAAGGGCCCTTCCCGCCTGTCCTCAGAGAATAACAAGGCAGGCCGGCAGGCAGGGCAGGGTCACAAGCCCCTTTTCTCCCAGAGTTCCCAACTCCTTGGACTCACGCTCTGTGCTCGGTGGGGTGGAGGGAGAGATCCAAGTTCTAAATCCTAAACATCTGCCAGAGAAAGAGGGCTGATGCCAAGCCCCATGGAACAACTGGTCCGTTTTCCTCCCACTACAGAGAAGTCACATTTACCCGGCCCAGAGAGAAAGAGGAGGAAATGGCACTGCACTGGGGGCTGGGCTGTCAAATAAAGCCAAGAAAGGAATTTGCAAAGGTGGGAAATGCCTCCTTGATGCAGCTCCAGGGGCTCCCATCAGAATCATAGGACAAAGGCCATGAAAGGTGGCCAGCCCTGTCCACCCATTCAGACACGGGGAGCCTGGGCTTCCTCCCACCAGCTCCTGAAGATGTCTTTGCCCTGAGTCCTGGAGTTCTGTCCTCTGAGTTGAACACTTCAGAGCTACATACAGCTGATCCCTCAAAGAAGAGCCAAGCAGGCCAGGTGCAGTAGCTCACTCCTATAACCCCAGCACTTTCAGAGGCCGAGGTGGGAGGATCGCCTGAGCCCCAGGGGTGGAGGCTACAGTGAGCCATATTTGCACCACTGCACTCCAGCCTGGGCAACAGAGCGAGACCCTATCTCAAAAAAAAGTGGTGCATGCTCACAATTGTGTCCTTGCTATGTTTTTTCCCTGTGATACCCGCCAACCCAACAAGCACCCTGGCACCCTCACACTACACCTCTCCCAAGCAAAGCCCACCCTTCAGAAAAGTTCCGATGCACTTGTTTGCCCTGAGGTCTGAGGAATACTGAGGAATAGAGAACGGCCATGCGTGTTTCATTCTCCTTCCGTGCCCTCCTCTATCACAAAGCGACTGCCAAAGGACAAGGTATGACACGGGAGGGTTTAAAGCAAGTGGCCCACACATAAAAGTTCTGTGGGATTTTTGAATCAATCTTTTTAGGGAAGAGAGTGTAGAAAGGTGAATGTTCCTGGCCCCAAGGTCCCACTACCATGATTAGCTCCAAAACCAGCTCCGTCCGCTTTCAGCTCAATAACTGTCAGCTAATTCTCCACTTTCCCCCATAAAAGACCCAAATCTCCAGACTGAATGGCTCTTTTACCCATCACATTCCCTGAGCCCATCCCACCCCTCCTCCAGCCTGATTTCCCTAACTGCTCCTCATGTACTTGAGGGTGCAGGAATTCCATGAATTCCATCCTCATCCATGTGTTAGAATTTCATGCTTTCCCTTAATCAATCCCTTCTGAGAAGACCTTTTTCTTCCACAGGTCCAGATCCAAGCCATCCTTCCAAGTTCCATTCAAAAGCCACATTCTCCAGCAAGACTCATCTCTCCCTCTTTTAAACCTAGGGAGAACTTTTCAGTACCTAACTGATGACTTTTCTTCTTGTCTAGGTTATCTGTATTTATTTGTTTATCTGGTCTATATCCCCCTTGAGATTCTAAACCCTCAGGTCTGTGGTCCCATGACGCTTTCAGGTTTCTCTTCCTGCCAAACGCTTCTTCAAGGCCTGGGCGATGGTAGGCACCTGGAGTCAATGGAGGATGTTGGTGGTGGTATCTGGAATCCATGCCTGTGATCGTGGTGGGATGTGGTGGTGTGGTTGAGTTGCAAGGAGGAAGATGGCGGTAGTGATGGAAACTCGCCAACAAGTCTTCCCCTAGACAGTCTGCCTTTGGCTACACTTTGCAGCTGAACAACTCTGCTTTGGAAAAGAAAGGAAGATGCCAGGCACGGACAGCCAGCCAAGCACCACAGCTCTATTGGATCAACCTCAGCCGTCTAGGCCCTTTCTTCCCATCCACAAATGGAATGCTTTCTGAGGAAACACACAACACAGTACTAGATATAAATAGTGAAGGCTCTTTGGCCAGGGCATCCCTCAGGAGAGGAGACAGTGTAGCCATAATTTATTGTGTTGGCTATTTTCACTTCCAATCTTACTTTTATGGACATTATTTCACGGGCTGGGGCTTAAACACAGATGGAAAGATTCTGGCTTTGGAACAAGAGATGGTTTCTGGTTGGCCACCCCACGGCTCTGTTTGTGTGAGCAAACGCACATGATCATGTCCTTAGGTGGGGCTGGGAGATGCCTTTATTATGTGCTGGGACTTTGATCCGACAATTCTGCCTTCATCTTTCCCCAAGGCTGGGGCCCCGGGTACTCCCAGGGAAGGAAATGACAAACACCATAGTGAGTGACGCGGAGGAGGCACAGGACAGCCTTTGAAATGTATTTCTTTTCAAAGAATCCTTGGGCTGGATCTGCCATCCTTGAGTCTTCAGCGGGCTTTGACCCAGGGACTTGGGCCTAGACCCCAAGGGGCAAAATTGAAAGGAAGGGGACACAATTATATAGGTGAGATACACACACACACACACACATACACATAGAAACACACACACACATATAATTGATGACTCTGTGTTGGATGATTTGCATTGTCTTTTTTGGGGAGAAGGGGCAGGAGCTAGGTAGAAAACTGAGCTTGTCCTGTCTCTTAATGTCTTGTGAGCTGCCCTCCTCCCTCTACAATACATCACAGGTAGTTTCACGTCAACAAACATTCTTGAGAACATGATGGAGGCCAGGTGTGGTGGTTCACACCTATAATTCCAGCACTTTGGGAGGCCGAGGTGGGAAGATCACTTGAGGCCAGGAGTTCGAGACCCGCCCCCCTTATCACTACAAAAAAAAAAAAAATTAGCCAGGCATGACAGAGCAAGACCCTGTCTCAGAAAAAAAAAAAAAAAAAAAAGGAACATGATATAGACTACGGTGTCAGAGTCTGGTGTGCCAAGGTTTGTCTAACAGACTTCATTTAGGCTGGGGAGAAAGAGAGCAAAGGAGGGAGAGAAGGGAAAGAAGATATGGAGGGAAAGGGAGAGAGGGAGAGACAGAGGAAGTTGAGCCCATAGGAAATGCTCCAGCCCACCAGATATATCTTGGCCCCAGGTGTGACCCATGCACATCCCTAGACTCCAAGGACACTGGGCAGAGGCCAGCCTCATGCTGACAGCCAGGCCTCCAGGAGCTGCAGCCAGCAGCCTTCCCAGCCCCTCCTTTCTTTCCTCCCAGGGATGGTTTCCAGCAGATTCTAAGAAGCCTTGGGAGGGTAGATCGGGAAACATGGGGGATCAGGGGGAGACTCTGGGCTGCCAGGAACAGTGGCCATCTTCAGCTAGGAAGGTCCGTGGAAAGTGAGTGTGGGGAGGAGGTGCACCCAGGAGGGGACTCTGTGGGGCCTTGCAGAGGATAATTGTCCTGCGTGCCCAGCTTCCAGGGATTCCATGTGGAGGAGCTGCTGTGTGAAGTGAAATGTGTATGAGAAGCTGGCCTCGGGGGTCTCCACCACTGTGAGCCTGGCACCAGAGCTCTGTGGGAGAAAGATGACCCTCCCAGTTGGTTGGCAGAGATGGTTTCTTTAGTTTTTGTTGTACAGACATTTTTATTTTGCACCACTGCAGTGGTAAGTTTCCAGGAGAGCCATCCTTGGGGGGTCCCTGGGGAGAGTTTAAATAGACCCAAGGAAATGGTCTTCTATGCCCAGAAAGCCTTCTGCCCTCACCAGGCTCTGCTGGTGAGATATCACACCCACGCTGGGGGTACAGAGAGGGGTTGAGAGCTTTGAAACATGAGTGGGGGTGACAGAGATCTGCTCCAGGCTACAGACACTTCGGGAAGCTCACGCCCAGCACCTGAGCTGCTTGAGAAATCTGGCACAGGCACCCAGCACAATAGACTCAGGAACTGCATTTCAGAAAAGGTGATAACCAGGCATGGAGGGCACACTGTTGTCTGGCTGCCCCCACTCCTTGAGGGAACCACACCACCCACCCCCTCACTGCAGGAGTCCTGGTGGGGCCATCTGTCAATCCCAGGCTCTCCTGCCCCCATCCCTGAAAACAAGTTTGAGCCCTGGATCTCTGCCCTAGGACTTCCCAGTTATGAAAGCCAATATAGTCCCTTTTTGCTCAAGCCTGTTTGAGTTGGTCTTCTGTCACTTGCAGCTGAAAATGTCCCACTGAATATACCAGGCTAATAACTAACTATGAAATCAGCTCTAAACCGAAGAACTAAGTCAGAGTGAAAATGTGTCTTCCAGGGGTCAGAATCCCATAGTTCTCTGGAAGACAAACATACGAGACCTCTACCAGATCTGGACAGGCCAGCTAGAAGCAGTACTGCCCTTAGACATAGGCAGGAGAGGCCCCTGCACACACACACACACACACACACACATTAAATAACACATGGAAATCTCCATCCCTGCCCCTCGAGATCCAGCACTCAGTACTGACACAGCGTGACCTCTAACCCCAACACATCCATTCTCATGAGCAGCACCATTCAGGCCCCAGGGAAACGCCTCACATCTTTTGTGTATGTCCTTGAATCAAAAAAAGACTGTGTCTAAATGCTGTGAAAATGTGTGGGCTATGCTGCTGTTCACACTGGAGACAACGCGGCCCTGGCTGTGGAGTGTGGACAGGAGCACACCAAGGTAAGAGAAAAGGCATTGATCAAATCCTTCCTCTCACGTAGCGAGAGTGCAACAGAAGTAGCAGATCCAGTGGTGGCGAGCATGCACTTTCTTGCTTTCTTTTGTGATTGCAGAGGTACTCACAAATTAGCACAGTGTCTGTTACAGTTGCACACGGCAGTTGAGCATTTTCCAACATGAATAATTCATAATTCACCTACATTTGCACATATGTAGGTCAAGATATCACATGCATGAAGCATGACACTAATGCTTTACATTGGCAACTAGACAGACATGGAACAATGCTACAATTGTAAGTGAATTTATTTTTGTAAAAATGTTTACTAAGATTTCGTTACTTTTTTTTTTTTTTTTTTTTTTGAGACAGAGTCTCGTATTGTTGCCCAGGCTGGAGCACAGTGGCATGATCTCAGCTCACTGCAACCTCCGCCCACTGCAACCTCCGCCTCCCAGGTTCAAACAATTCTCTGCCTCAGCCTGCCGAGTAGCTGGGATTACAGGCACCTGCCACCACACCTGGCTAATTTTTGTATTTTTAGTAAAGACGGGGTTTCACCATCTTGGCCAGGCTGGTCTTGAACACCTGACCTCAGGATCAACCTGCCTTGGCCTCCCAAAGTGCTGCGATTACAGGCATGAGCCACCTCGCCTGGCCCCAACATTTTCAAGACTTAAATTTAAAAGTTTGCTTTATTTAAACATCTTATTTAAATGTTACATGTATTAGATAAAGTGGATCAATTATACTATTAGTTATATTTACCTTTTAATTTTAATAGATAATGTTGAAGATTTTAAGCAAAAATAAATTTTTTAAAACTTACAAGAGAAGTCTTCTTAAGCTTTGATCTTTTACAATTTAATTTACATTTGTATTAAAACAGGTGCACTTCTGTACTATTTTAGTTATCTGTTGCTGCATCACAAACCCCAAAACTTAGTGCTTTCAAATCAATTGGCCAGGCACAGTGGCTCACTCCTGTAATCCCAGCCCTTTGGGAGGCCAAGGTAGGAGGATCACTTGAGGCCAGGAGTTCAAGACCAGCCTGGGCAATATAGAGACACTGTCTCCACACATACACACAAAAGTTTTTAATTAAAAACAATTATTTTTAATAAAATACTTTTAGCTCTCACAGTTCAGTGGGTTACTTGGGCTTAGTGGTCATTTATGGGGACAGGTCTCTTATGTGGTCACAGTCAAATGGCAGCAGGGTCTACAGCAAGCTTGTCCAACCTGCATCCTGTGGCCTGCATGAGATCCTGGATGGCTCTGAATGCAGGTCAACACAAATTTGTAAACTTTCTTTTTTTTTTTTTTTTTTTTTTTTTTTTGAGACGGAGTTTCTCTCTTGTTGCCCAGGCTGCAGTGCAATGGTGTGATCTCGGCTCACTGCAACCTCTGCCTCCCGGGTTCAAGTGATTCTCCTGCCTCAGCCTTCAGGCAGCTGGGATTACAGGTGCACACAACCACGCCCAGCTAATTTTTGTATTTTTAGTAGAGATGGGGTTTTACCATGTTGGTCAGGTTGGTCTTGAACTCCTAGCCTCAGGTGATCTACCCACCTCGGCCTCCCACAATGCTGGGATTACAGGCATGAGCCACTGCACCCAACCCGCAAGCTTTCTAAAAACATTGAGATTTGTGTGTGTGTGTGCGCGCTTTGTTTTTAGCTCATCAGCTATTGTTAGTGTATTTTATGTGTGGCCCAAGACATTCCTTCTTCCAATGTGGCCCAGAGAAGCCAAAAGATTGGACACTGTTGGTCTAGAGTCAAACACTGGCTCACTTGGACTGCACATCCAAGATGGCAGCATCTTCTTTCACCTAGCTCGGGCCTCAGCTGGGATGGATCGAGCGAGTGGAGTCTGGCTGAATCTATTGCTTTCTCCATGCGGCCTTTCCATGTGGGTGGGTATCTTGGCTTCCTTATAGTATGACAGTCTCAGAGGAATTGAATTTCTAAGATGATAGCTGGCTTACGCCAGAGCAAGCTATCTAAGTGACCCAGCTGGAAGCCAAAGGCTTCCCATGACCTGTCCTCAGAGGTCATGCAGCCTCACTGTCACTGCTTTCTGTTGGTCAAAAGCAAGTCACAGAGACAGCCTGGATTTAAGAGAGGGGCCCACACAAGGTTGGGCATGCTAAGGGTGTGACTCATGGGAGGGGCTATCTTGGAAGACCAGCTGCCACAATGTCTGCCCTCTGCCTCCCGTGAGTCACACACCTCCCACGTGCGAAATACACTCCCCTTCCAAGACCCTTAAGGTATCAGCCACGAAGCCTTCAGGCTCAGGCTCCAAATCCCGGACCTCAGCCTCCAACTCAGGTCCAGATGCAAATAAGGCCCCTCAGGTATGGTTCTTTAGAGAGGGTTCCTTTTGCCCTGAAGATCTGTGAGCTAAAGAGACAAGTTATTTTCCTCCATAGCCAACATACAGCAACAAGGTGGGCAGCGGGCATAGGAGAACGGCAACAGACACTCCCATTCAAAAAGGAAAGGAAACTTGCACAGTGCAATTCTGAAATCAGGCCAAGTACATGTCACCGGCGTCTTCATTAGACCTGGTCCCGCTCTCTGGGAGGGGTTGTCCCTAGCTGTTGGCTTCACACTCAATTATCCTTCCCTTTCCATAAGAAATGACCAGGGCGGTCGGGCACAGTGGCTCACACCTGTAATCCCAGCACTTTGGGAGGCCAAGGTGGGCAGATCGCTTGAGGTCAAGAGTTTGAGATCAGCTTGGCCAACATGGTGAAACCCCATCTCTACTAAAAATACAAAATTAGCCAGGCATGGTTGCATACATATGTAATCCCAGCTACTGGGGAGGCTGAGGCAGGAGAATTTTTTGAACCTGGGAGTAGGAGGTTGCAGTGAGCCAAGATTGTGCCATTGCACTCCAGCCTGGGAGACAGAGTGAGACTCTGTCTCAAAAAAAAAAAAAAAAAATGACCAAGGTCTACTGCCAAATACCTGCCTGTTCTTGGCCTGCTTTCTGCTCATACAGGAGGTATCTTTTCATTTTGAACTGTCTCTGTTCCTTTCCATCCAACTTGATACAATTCTTTCAAAAAATTGTGTTTCTTAAATATCAAATTATAATTTACTCCTTTAGACAACAGCCACACCCCTACTTCTACCAAAAGGCCTTTTTCTACTTTAAGCCACTTGTGAGGTTGCTGTGGGATTCTTAGAAGTCCTATTGTCTAGTAGAGAGGATCTGAGACATACACCCTGAAGACCCTTTGCTGGGCGTGGCGGTGTGTGCTTGTGGTCCCAGAGGCTCCAGAGGGCTCTTTGTACCTAGGAGTTGGAGACCAGCCTGGACAACATTGTGACACCCTGTCTCAAGGGGAAAAAAAATATTCTCATAAGCCCTACTGTTTATTTAAAGGGTCTACAAAAATAATGCCCTTAAATTTTTCTGAGGTTTTAATAAAGGGTTTTACAGCCACACCCTTGATTTCACATTTACCTAAGGCCACAATTTACGGGCAGCACCCTAAATTTTATCTTTGCCCTGAGACCCTTTCTTATTTTGAAAGGCTTTTACTGGCTGGAACAACAGTCCTGGGCTCCTTGTATTTCCAAAATTCTGCTCAAAATCTAAATAGTTCCTTCTTTGATTCATCTCTATCTCTTCCTATTTTTTTTATTTTTTTATTTTTTTGAGATGGAGTCTGGCTCTGTTGCCCAGGCTGGAGTGTAGTGGTGTGATCTCAGCTCACTGTAACCTCTGCTTCCTGGGTTCAAGTGATTTTCCTGCCTCGGCCTCCTGAGGAGCTGGGACTACAGGCGTGCACCACCACACCCGGCTAATTTTTTATATTTTTGGTAGAGATGAGGTTTCACTATGTTGACCAGGCTGGTCTCCAACTCCCGACCTCAAGTGATCTGCCCATCTCGGCCTCCCAAAGTGCTGGGATTACAGACATGAGCCACCACACCTGGCCTCTTCCTATTTTATCAGAGTCGGGTGGATGAAGCTAATTATTAAATATCACTTTCAAAAGCTCCACCTGGAAATCGCCCTAGCCAGATCCCCTAGCTCATTGGGTGCCCTTTTCTATGTCCACGTCATTGCAGGTGAGGGGCTCACGTAACTCTTCTGCCAGTGCCTCGCCAGGTCTCCTCACTCGGTCTCGACATTTCGGTACACCACAGGTTTTAGGTTTTTCTTACAACACACCACTTCCAGCACTGTGGTCCCGGCCTTCCAAAGAAGGCCCCAGTGAACAAGACCTCCTGGTATTTATGCCTCGTGTGGTTCTCCCGCAGCGAATCTGGGCTGGCCTGTGACTCATCTAACAAATAACAATGCAGTGGACGCAGTTACATAACTTTTGGATGGACCTTTAGGAGTACTGGCAGCTTCCTCTGCTGCCATTTAAATTACTCACTTCTGGGAGTCCTGGGCACCAGCCATGGAAGAAGTCCAGCTACCCTCTTGGAGCGACCAGCAACTCTACGGGAGAGAGAAGTCCGGAGATTACACAAAGAGGGATAAAGGCGCTGATGTCCCAGCCTCCCAGCTGAGCCTCTTAATGATCTGGCCTCGTCCGCCACTCAACCACAGCTGCAAGAGAATTCCCAAGCATGCGCCGCAGAAAAGCAGCGCAGCTAAACCCAGCCAAGCCACAGAAACACACGAAAATAAAATGGTGGTGGTTCTCAGCCCCTATGTTTTGGGGCTCTTTGTCATGTAGCACAGATGACTGAAACAACTGACACAAGCTTGTTTTCTCTTTCATCCTTTACATCAGCACTGTCACTGGAACACAAATGATGAGTTCGCTACTATAAAAACATGATTACTTATTTTACAGAAGTTAAGGCAAACAAATGAATTCTAGAGAGTAAATATACACTAATGTATGAAATGTAATAAATGTCTTTATTCCTCCCCGGAACATCACTGGCTTATCCACAGAATTTAAGAGAGGGGACCGCACAAGGTTGGACATACTAGGGGTGACTCACTGGGGAGGTCTATCTTGGAAGACCAACTGCCACAATGTCTGCCCTCTGCCTCCTGTGAGTCACACACCTCCCACATGCGAAACACACTCACCTTCCAAGACCCTTAAGGTATCAGCCACGAAGCCTTCAGGCTCAGGCTCCAAATCCAGGGCCTCAACCTCTAACTCAGGTCCAGGTGCAAATGAGGCCCCTCAGGTATAGTTCTTTAGAGAGGGTTCCTTTTGCTCCCCCTGAAGATCTGTAAGTTAGAGACAAGTTATCTTCCCTCATAGACAACATACAGCAACAAGGCGCTGGCAGGCACAGAATAACTGCAACAGACACTCCCATTCTGTTGGGAATCCCCTCAGGGATTCATAACTAAATTCATCATAACTAAATTCAGTTGTCTTCAATATAGTGCAGACTTGCAGTCATATAAAAATTATAACTTGGTCAGGCATGGTGACTCATGCCTGTAATCTCAGCACTTTGAGAGGCCAAGGCAGGTGGATCACAAGGTCAGGAGTTCGAGACCAGCCTGACTAACATGGTGAAACCCCGTCTCTATTAAAAATACAAAAATTATTAGCGCACGCCTGTAATCCCAGCTACTCAGGAGGCTGAGGGAGAATCACTTGAACCCAGGAAGCAGAGGTGGCAGTGAGCCGAGATTGCGCCATTGCACTCCAGCCTGGGTGACAGAGCGAGACCCCCATCTCTATAAAAAAAGAAAACATTTTAAGCCAGTTGTGGTGGTGCACATCTGTGCTTTCAGCTGTTCGGGAGGCTGAGGCAGGAGGATGGCTTGAGCCCAGAAGATCCAGGCTGCAGCGAGCAGTGATCATGCCACTGTAGTCCAGCCTAGGCAACAGAACAAGACCTTTTAAAAAAAAATCCACCCACAGGGAATATCCAGCACTCACAGAGGACAAGGGGGTGGGGAAGAGACCAGGGGTCCTGAAACCCTCAGACCACGCCAAAACTTGATTAAGCCTCTACAGGTAAAGACAGGACTGGCCTCCTCCCCAAGTTCCCCAAAGAGTGGGGGCTAGAAACCCGACACCTGGACAGGTGCAGAATCAAAGGGAAGCCCACTCACCGAGAAAAATCATGATCACATTCAACCAGTTAATCTAAACGCTGGGAGTTTCTGCAAGGCTCACACAGAGCCTCTAGCTCCGCATGCGTGTGCAAGGATCCCACTTCAGTTTTGTGACCGTGGAAGTTCATCTACTTGTGGATGGGAGATTTCTTTATTCCTGGGTGAAGGTCTGGGACTGAGCCTGGGGGGAAGACTGTGGGTATCTGTGAGCAGAATCACCCCTGGTTCCGTGTACAGGCTCTGAGGCCAGACTGCCTGGCCTTGAATCCCAGGTCTTCCAATTACTAGCTTTGTGACCTTGAGTAGACCTCTATGTGACCCAGTGGAGCTTTATGTGGGAGCAAATAACCACACCTACCTCATGCAGTTGTTGCAAGGATGAAATTACATAATCCTTTTTAATAGCGTTAGGACAATGCCTATGATATAATAAATTTCCAATAGGTGTTAGTTATAATTATGATGTGGGACTGCATATATCTACATCTGCAAGTGTAGATTCAAGTGTATCTAGTAAAGGTATAGGGGTGTCTTTATATCTTTATTTATGAAGATATACACATCTGTGTGTCTGTGTCTCTGTGTGTCTAGTGATAAGAACAACTGGCATTTATTGTGTGCCTACTATGTCATGCAGGAAGTTCTACAGCTATTCACATGGAAACATACACATACATGGACGTCAATGGCAAGCACACATCCAGCCTTGTGGGAAGCAGAAATGTTATTTTTTAAAGTTTTTCTTGTTAAAGAATAAGTGTGCTAATAACTGTGCTAAGCCCTATCTTATGTAGCTGTTAGATATGCCATGCTTACAGGCACGTAGTATACTCTGTCCTTGTACTTTAACCAAGTTATCTGTGCTGGATGTGCTCACAGGCATGTTCCAATTCTCCATTGCTTTTACCTGTTTAGAAAGTTTTAAGTTCTTAGCCCATCAGGTTTCAGTTTAAATTGTAAGGTCTGGCTCCAGTCAATAGAGATCAGACACAGCAGTAAGAACGACCCCAAATGTGTAAAGGATAAATTTGTGTATTTTCCTGTGTTCATTGTACTCTTGTAGTACGATGGTTTCCTGCAGTACAGAAAGTAAAAATTGCGTTGCTAAAAAATCCTTTGTCTCGCTGCTAATTTTTCGTTGTGGCACCGAGCATCTATTTCCAGCAAGCATGATTTACTATATCATAGGCATTGTACTAACACTATAAATAGGATTAAGTTCAGGAGGCCGAGGTGGACAGATCACTTGAGGTCAGGAGTTCAAGACCAGCCTGGCCAACATGGCAAAACGCTGTCTCTAAAAATACAAAAATTAGCCAGGCATGGTGACAGGCATCTATAATCCCAGCTACGTGGGAAGCTGAGGCAGGAGAACTGCTTGAACCAGGGTGGCGGAAGTTGCAGTGAGCTGAGATTGTGCCACTGCGCTCCAGCCTGGGTGACAGCAAGACTTCATCTCAAAAAAAAAAGGATTAAGTGATTTCATCCTTGCAACGACTACACGAGGTAGGTATGGTTATTCACCCCACCCCCACATCCAGCCACATGTGCCAGTGAGTACCTGTAAGTGTGGCCATCTGCCTCAGCTCTGCCCGGTGAGACCCCCTTCCTGAGGGAGCCACATGAGGGGAGGCAGTGAATGACACCCACCACCAGCCCCTTCCCCAGGCTCCCTATTGGCTTGAATTGCCCATGTCACATTTCCTCCAGTAGGAAAGAACAAACGAGGAGCCTGGATGAGAGCCCACCAATCACAGCCTTTCTTTCATCCTATGACTTGGTCTTGCCTTGGCCCAGGCTAAGAGCCTCCTTTTGAGAGTCCTTGAGCTCTACAGGGGTTCCTACTGGACCAGGCTATCTTTTCACAGGGGTGTGACTTTTGTTTTTCTTTTTTTTTTTTGCTGAGTGACATCTACTTCTGACTCATGGCATATCCTCCCTGGGAGGACAGAGTCTAACATCAGCAAGATAGTGAATTCTCCTTGTGGATAAACCCCCCATGTTTTATGTGCTATGCTTCCTTTGGGTGCATTATCCAATGTTGGTAACATTTTAAGCTTAAAAGGACGATATTTGAAAATTTTGGGGCCAGGCACCATGGCTCACACCTGTAATCCCAGCACTTTGGGAGGCTGATGCAAGAGGATTGCTTGAGCCCAGGGCTTCAAGACCAGCCTGGGCAACACAGCAAGACCCCATCTATTAAATTAAAAAAAAAATAGAAAAATTAGGCAGGTGTGGTGGCACATACCTGTAGTCCCAGCTACTCAGAGGCTGAGATAGGAGGATCGTTTGAGTCCAGGTGTTCAAGGTTACAGTGAGCTAAGATCGCACCACGGAAGTCCAGCCTGGGCAACAGAAGGAGAGAGACCCTGTCTCTTAAAAAAAAAAAAAAACTAAAAAAAAGATTTGTTTTAATTCTGTTGCCCAGGCTGGAGTGCAGTGCTTTTCTCTTTTGCCTTGATGGGTACATGATCGTCGCCTTCATTGGCCTGAGGCGTGCATCTCTGCTTAGAGAGAGACCAGGATTAATGTTTGATACAGACAGAATGCACAGAAGAAAAAAATGTGGTAATGCTTGGCATTTGACATGCAAAACAGGATTATGCTGCAGATCAAAAGTCTTCTAAAGCAGGCTATTCTCTTGAGAGGGTGTTTCCTGGATTCCCTCATCTCTCTCCTTGGGTGTGGCCCTGGAGTTTATGTAATGGATGACTGAGCAAGAAGAGGAAGAGTGTCGGTCCCCTCCTTCCTGCCCAGGGGAATTATGAAAGGGATTAGAAGGAAAGCAAACAAGTGGAGCCAAGCACTGGCCCACTCGCCCCTCCCCGAGAGAGAGAAGCCTTTGTCCCTGACTTACACTGGAGCTCTGGGAAGAAGTGGCATCCCAGGCAGCTGCAAACCAATCCGGCCTCTGCCTCCAGCCCAACAGGGCTCCCCAGTAAGGGAGAGGCACCACTGGAGTTCAGCTTTCAAAGTCAACTTCCATTCCTGTGAGCCAGCAGCCCTGCTGGGGCCACGTGGCTCAGCAAGGAGAGGCCGTGGGGAGGAGGGACCAGGTGCAGAAGGGCTGGTCAGCAGGGGGCGCCACAGGGGTTCTAGCCAGACCAGGAGGAACTGGACCATGTGGTTCATAAACTCAGCTTCTAATATGATCAGTGGCCAGGAGGGAGAGGGAACATTGCTGGGTCCAGAGGACACCAACACCCCAGGATCCCAACTCTTGCCTCCTGCCAGATGCCCCACAAGCTGCCCTTGTCTGTCTGCAACATCCCAACTGCACCACAGTGGGGGAAGCCAGGGAAAGCAGTCTGAGAACTAAGCATTTTATCCAAGAGAAATGAACAAAATCACTTAACAAGACCAGCTAATCACTCTGGCCCCAGGATGTTTATATCAAGTTGAAATTTTCATTATTTTTCGAACTTATCATCAGGCAGAGGTTGGAAGAAAGGCCAGATTCATTATAGACCCATAAATAAGGAAATTACCTGTTTTCTGCACAAATAAATTACAGAGTGAATTAAGTTTTCAACCCTGTTTCACACACAAAAATAGAGGAGCCACCGCTGCCTCGCTGCAATGCCGGCTGACTTTTCCAACCAAAGACAAGGACCCAAGCCTTCTGGACCCCAGTTCCCTCCTCCAGGTGGTGGGGGACACCGTTATGGCAGAGAGGGCAAGGTCCCCCTTCAGCCCAAGCGGTTATATCAGCCCCCTTGGGCTCACGCACCAGGTCCCTCCCTCCTGGCTTATCTGTGCTTTTTTGAGGGGAGGAATGAGGTTTTCATTCTCTTTCCTGGCCCTTCCCGTAGGGCATTTCAGATCCCGCCTTCCCCTGGCCTCTGCCCAGGGAGATGGGAATTGAATTGAGTGAAGAATGGTCCCTGCCCTACACGCTGCGCGTCTGGGAGAGGCCAGGAGTGGAGCCGGCACATGCAAGGGCGATGCTGCCACCTGCTGGCGCCACAAAGAAACACAGCCCAGGTGGGCAACCAAACCCCACTACCCCCGGGGGAACTGCGCCAGGATGTCCTGCAGCTGAATGGTTCCTGTTTCCAGTGCGGCTTCTCACCTGTTCCCTCATTTAGTCATCCAGTGTGCTGGCTGGAACAAGAACATCATCCCATTTAATGGACGAGACAACTGACACCCACAAAAGAGCAGAATGCAGACTGAGGTCACACATGTGGGGATGGCTTGAAGGCAACATTCAGTCTCCTGCCTCCCAGCCAAGAGCTGTGTCCCCTCCTCCGTGCTCAGACGAGGTGCCCTGGAAACGAGGGACTCCTAGGAATGAGGTTTACAGGGCCATCCCCAGCATCCAGGGAGGCAGAGCGAGGGAGGAGGGCACTAGGCAGTAATGCCCACCCTGCATTGGCCTGGTGCAGGTACCGCGACTCTGTTTCCCAAGGTCGCACATCTTCCATGCAGGACATTTCAGCCACTTCAGTGCCATTTTATGAAATAAAACAAGGGCAGGCTGGCTGCGAGGGGAGCCCTGACGAATGCCTGTCCCGCCTAACCGGGTTCCTCCAGATCCCAGAGGGCCCACCCCACAAGCTCACCTTGGTTCCTGTTCAGAGCTGTCAGTCTTAGGGGCTCCCTGGCTCCCCGGCATCCAGGGTCTGGATTCCCGTGGCCTGGGGCACAGGACTCCCCAAGTCTCAGGCTGAGTCACCCAGATTCCCTACACCCTCCTCCATGCCCTGAGACACCTGCGCCTTGGGCCAACTGACCAGGGCATACAGGCTGTGACCAGAATCCCCCACCCTTGTCCTGGGTCCCCAAGGCCAATTCAGGTCCCCCAGGCCCTCTTTGCCAACAGGTAGGGTCCACCTCCCGAGGCCGCCTCCTCTCAGCCTGCTTGGCCTGCCATGAACAATCCCCAAATGGTGAGAGACAGCAGATGGCTCAGAGCCCGGGCTTTGACTGTCCTGCACAGGCACCATCCGCAGTGCCACACCGGCCCCTGGCTCCATCTCTTAATTACATCATAATAAAAACATCTCCAAGGTGGATGAGAGAGCAAACTAGGAAGCAGTGAAAAAAAAACAACGAAGACAAATCCATCTAACCCATATCAGAATGAGCAGTGGCTTTCCAAGCTGAGAAGAGATTATGCTGCGAAAACATAGCTTGCAAAAAAGTTGACATTTCTGTACATCAAAAATATCCCAACATTAAAGTCAAGCAAGCCTCGCAGGAAAAGTCTTTGCAACCTTAGCGTATATTTTTCCATGAATTGTCTGCTAATGTCCTTGCTGCTTTTCTGCTGGAAGCATTAGGTTGCCTGTTTGTTTGTTTATATATTAAACAGGAAAGGCTGCTTATTTTGAGCCCTTTGCATTTTGAACTTGTGAATGGATTGTCTATTAAATAAAAAAGAAAACCTAAATATAAGTTAAATAAAACCTTTTGGTTGATTCTGCATGAACAGTTGACTAATGAAAATTTCATGCTAAAAAAGTTCCAAAGGGAAATTTCTACCACAGCCCTCAGCCCAGAGACAGGTGACTAAGCTGATCCGCCGCAGCCCCCATGCTCGCTGTCTCACTTCCAAGCACCCCCTTCCCCAAGCCCCTGCACCTCCTTCACTCACTGTCTTGCACCATCATGATCTGCTCTCAGAGCTTTGATGAACTCCTCCATGCTAAGGGGCTGAGGATCCTTTGAGGAGCTGCCCACTCTGTCTTTGAGTGCAGACACCATTCTATGATCTGACTTCAACACTGCTGGTGTGGGCTGTGAAAACTTAAAACTTGGTTGACGGTGATGTTGCCTTGTTTTTGGAGACAGGGTGTCACTCTGTCGCCTATGCTGGAGTGCAGTGGCGTGAACGCAGCTCACCTCAGCCTCGACCTCTTGGGTGCAGGCCATCCTCCCATCCTGGCCTCTCGAGTAGCTGGGACTACAGGTGTGCTCCATCACGCCCGGCCAAATTTTGAATTTTTTTTTTTTTTTTTTTTTGTAGAAAAAGGAGTTTGTCCTATTGCCCAGGCTGGTCTCGAACCCCTGGGCACAAGTGTGATGTTGCTTTTCAGTAAGGATCCAAAAGGGCTGAGTCCTGACCTACAGAACAGACCGTGAAAGAATCATCGGTCATTTTCCCTAATGGCAGCTGCAGGCAGAGTGTGTGTGGCGGAGGGGCGGGGGCTCACAGAGGATGTCGTGTGGTCAGCAGGTGGGTGATGACCGGGCCGCCTCCTCTCCCGCTGGGTGCTCAGCATCCTGACTCTCCTCTTTGCTCCTGGCTCTTCTAGCCCAGGCCTTCATTTGCCAAAACAGCCTGGAGGCCAGAAAAAGTGCCTCTTCTCTGCCAGAGCCCCCCCTCCACCTACACACGCCCTGGGGGCGCAGCTCTCCCCTCTTCGGGCATGGGAGATGATGGAGCCGGTGGGGATCCCATTACTCCCCGGCGGTGGTCCCTGTCCCTCCTGAAAGCGGTCAGGGGTCTCCCTCACTGCCAGACTCCGCACTGTCCCAGGCCTCCTCCTCTCCAGACCTCCTTCTCACCTCTCCCCGCTCTTCTTGTCCTGGTAGGGTCCAGAAAAGGCTGAAAGCTACGCGAAGCCCCACGCTGCCCCCCAGGCTGCGGATGACCTCGCAGTCGGAGGCTGGTCCTGTGGCCGGCCCCGCCCGGCTTCTGGGCCTCGGGAAGCCTTCTGAGACAGAGCCGCAGCGACACCGTGTGGTGGAAGTCCGTCGGCACAGCCAGGCGCGGCGGCTCGGAGCGGGCCCACAGACGTCCTTCCAACAGCTCCCTGTCGAGACCGGTGCTAACGACACGGGAGTGGCAAACACACCCTCTTGCCGTTCTCAGTGTTCGGGCCTTGCCTGTGACGGGAGGAAAAGAAAATGGCCTTGCTGTGCTGCAACCGGAGCTGCAGTCAGCGCTTCGATCCTGAGACCAACTCGGATGATGCTTGCACACACCACCCAGGTGTTCCAGGTTTCACGATGCATTGAAGGGCTGGTCTTGCTGTAAGAGAAGAACAACTGATTTTTCTGAATTCTTAAGCATTGTAGGCTGTACAAAAGGTAGGCATAATAGGGAGAAGCCACGAGAACCAGTCAAACCTGAAGTTAAGACTACTGAGAATAACTATTTGAATTGAAACCCAAATTTCAGGAAGACATCATTCAAGCCCCAGAGTCAATAGAAGCAATAAAAAGGCCAAGCCCGGATGAACCAATAACGAATTTGGAATTAAAACTATCTGCCTCCCCCAAACAAGCACCTGTTAAACTCATCGTGGAATGAAGAAGGTAAGAAAGAAGACAATTGGGCCGGGCGCGGCGGCTCACACTGGTAATCCCACCACTTTGGGAGGCCAAGGTGGGCAGATCACGAGGTCAGGAGTTCGAGACCAGCATGGCCAACATGGTGAAACCTGTCTCTACTAAAGATACAAAAAATTAACCGGGTGTGGTGGCACATGCCTATAATCCCAATTACTCGGGAGGCTTAGGCAGGAGAATCTCTCAAACCCAGGAGGCCCAGGCTGCAGTGAGCCGAGACGGCACCATTGCACTCCAGCCTGGGAGACAGGGCGAAACTCCTTCTCAAAAAAAAAAAAAATAATAATAATAGAAGAAGAAGAAAGAAGACAATGATGAAATTAAAATTGTGACCTCATGTAAGAATGGAGGGTGTTCAAAGACATATCAGGGTCCAGAGAGTCTAGAAGAAGTCTGTGTATATCATTCTGGAATACCTATTTTCCATGAAGGAATGAAATACTGGAGCTGTTGTCGAAGACAAACTTCTGATTTTACTACATTCTTAGCCCGAGAGGGCTGTCAACAGGGAAACACACGTGGACTGAAAAGGATGCTGGCGAAAAGTTGTTCCATGTAGACCTGACTGGCATCAGACTGGAAGCGAAGTTACCATTTCAGCATGTGCTTAAAATTCACTTCCAGAGCTTAGTCAAGTAGAAGCAAATAGCACGTTGTTAAATGTGCACAACTGTATTTGAAGGAGAGAAAGAATTTGATCAAAATGTAAAATTATGGGGTGTGACTGATGTAAAGCAAAGTTATGTCACTATGACTGCAACGAAGATTGAGAACACTGTGAGAAAAGCTGAACCGATGCAGTGGACAAGCCTCGAACTGCCTGCAGCCAAAGAGCAGAAAAACAAAGACCCAGCGGATGGAGTGAGATGGGAAGAAGGCTACTAGGAATTTCAGAATTCTTCAGAGTGTGTGAAGTGGCGGCTGGCTGCTGTCCTCTTTTGTTTTGGTGTTGTGTTGCTGGATCTGGTATTTCAGGGTTGACATTAGGGTCTTAAAAGCCAAAGGCGGTTTGTCTTTTTGTGTCTCTCATCTTTCTTTTGTGTTTTGTAAGACTGACTATTTCTCCTTACTGGTGGGAACCATAGTTGTGTCCTGTACTTGAAGAGGCTAGAAAATAGCCCATAACCATCAGTGCAGTATTTCTTCGTATTTCTCTGTTAAGCAGAGAAATATTAAGGAACATGATTTTTACGTCTATTATTCCATAATTAGTAAAGCAAGATGAAATATCAGTTTTTAATCAGGTTTTTCTTGGATGTGTGTTCTTACAACACTTGAAAATATTTAAGGAGGAGATGAAGCTCTGTGGTTTTTTCTATGTGGGATGATTACTTTTTTAAGGAGGATTAATTCTGAGGTAGTGTAGTAAGTAAAGGGGAATATATGAATTATTTAACAAATTAGAATTTGTTTATAACAAATTGAATTTTTAAATTATGTCAAAACTTACATTACTTGCCAAGCAGTATGATGTAAGAGTATAGGAAACATAAGTAAGAATACAAAGATATCAATTTGGCTAAAATTCATCATTTTATAAGACTAAGCAATAATCTTAAATATCTCTTTCCTGAATATTTAAATGTGTTTGTATGGTGTTAGGACTAAATTGTTACTGATTTAGAGACTAAATCCTCTTAAAACCTTTAATTAGTTACATATAAAAGGAAATATGTATATATATCTTGCCTCCCTGATGGAAAACTATCTAAAATTGTAGACTTAAAAGGTTTGTGGAAATACATTAGGATATCAGAAAACTAAATATATGGACTTGCTTTATGACTATCTATGACATGTTAAATAAAATAGCCTAATTCTTTAAAAAAAAATAGTTTACTGTCTAGTAGCTGGGGTCTTCCCTAGATCCCAGGCGAGTCCCATCCCCCTAGACTGAGGGACATCTGTCGAGATAAGGTCCCAGCCATATTCCTGCCCCAGCCCCCAACCCACCGCCCCACACAGCAAAACACCTAGAAGGGACCGGGTTTCTGGGTCAGGTGGACTTTGTCGCTCCCACCTCCTCCGTTTGGCAGATGTTTGGCAGATGAGCTTGGGCAATTACAGAACCATATCAAGCCTTAATGTCTTGTCTCTAAAATCGGAGTCATAAAAGGAATAAATTAGGTCATAAAAAATGTAGAGCAGCAGAAAGCAGCAGGTGTCCAATAAACAATAGTTTCCTTCCCCTTCTGTCTGGGTTTAGAGACTGAGAAACCTAGATTGGCTCAAAGGCAAGGCCAAGAAGACAGTCAAAAACCAATGCCTACGATGAGAAAATTTCCCCCTCAGCTCCTGCAAGAAACCATTCTTCATTACTTCGTCAGCTACTTTTTGCCTCTCTGAACACCTTCCATTTGGGCAACAAACCAACCTGGTTTGCCAGGCACTAAGGAATGTTCTGGAAGATGAGGCCTTCAGGGCTCAAACTGGGCAAAGTGGTCACCCAGTCCTGTGTTGCCTCACAGTCTAGCTTCATAAATAGAGTTGACAGAATCTCTGGGGCTTCGGGCTGGGCACGGTGGCTCACGCCTACAATCCCAGCACTTTGGGAGGCCAAGGTGGGAGGTCAGGCTGAGGTTGGGAGTTCGAGAGCAGCCTGACCAACATGGAGAAACCCAATCTTTGCTAAAAATACAAAAATTACCCAGGCATGGTGGCGCACACCTGTAATCCCAACTACTCAGGAGGCTGAGACAGGAGAATCACTTGAACCTGGGAGGCAGAGGTTGCATGAAGCTGAGATGGTGCCATTGTACTCCAGCCTGGGTGACAGAGCGAGACTCCATCAAAAAAAAAAAAGAATCATCATCTCTGGGGCTGTACTCCAGGAACGTGCTTTGTAACAAACTCCGCAGATGATTCTTACGAACATCAATGTCTTCGAGGCACGGCTCCAACACTCTCAGGCTGTGGTTTCTCATTAGCATCTAGCGCAAGTGTTACCCTTCAACTAGTCATTAAGCCACCTGAGGCAGGGCATGGCACGTGCTCAGGGATGAGACTTGGGAAAGACTGCAAAGAACTCTCTAAATACCAGGCTTTGGCTCTGATTCTGCAAAGCACACCAGAAGCACCTGGACACACGCCCTCTTCTCAGCTTTAGAGTTTGTGCCCATGTGCTGCTTCTCCACTTTCTGCCATTCTTTCATTAAATATTTGTTGAGTATCTACTAGCTTGGCACAGTAGGAACTGATATCCTCGTGATGTAAGATAAGCAATTAACACTTGTATAAACATCACAAATTTAGATCATAGTAAATAAAAACAGACAAGCAGAGTGATTTGATGGGGAGAAACTATGTTCAAAGGCATCTCTGAGAAGGTGGTATTTGACTGAGCCCTGATGGTTGAGCAGACAGCTGTCCTAAGATGTGGGGGAAGCTATTCTTGGGGAGGAATGGCCATTGCAGAAGCCCCAAGACAGAAACAAGAACCAGGAAGACAAGAGCAGCGGGAGCACAGCGAGCTGGGACAGCGTGATGGGAGCTGAGGCTGCCAAGGTGGGCAGCGGCCAGTGCAGACACGTGGGGCCTTCTGGACCCCGCAGGCCTTTGCATTTCTTCTGCATGCCACAGCAAGCTATTGATGGCATTAAGCAAGGAAATAACAGAGTCTGACTTGTGTCATTAAAGGTCAATTTGGGCTTCTGCATGGAGAAAGGATTGAAGAGGGATGAGAAGTGGAAGTTGGAAGCCAGTTAAGAGGCTCCTGCAATCATCTAAGTGGGACATAACAGAAACTGCAGACCAGGAGAAGGGCAAGATTTCAGGAAACAGATTGTAGGAAGATACAGGACTTGCTGATGGATGAGATGTAAGAGGGGTTAGAAGGGGGCAACCAGAGCTGTCTCCCAAATTTTTCAGTTAGAATCAGGTGAATGAATGAAAGGGTCACTTTTGTGGAATGGGAAGAACTAGGGGAAGAGCAGGTTTGGAAGAGAAAAAAGGCACAAGTTGTGTTTTGAGTATGTTAACTGTGAGCTGCCTGAGTCCTCCAAGGGGAGATGGCAAGTGTGCTGATGGAGGGGCAGGCTCTGCACAGAAGCACAGGGAAGGACACCTGACTTTATCCCCAGGCCAGTTTAACAGATTGAAAGATTACAATAATTTTTGGTTTAGGTAGAAAGGATGCTGCCTATTCCTTCTAAACAAAATTCTCATTAAGAAATTTGAAAATTACCACAAAAAAATAAAAAGCAAAAAAACTAAATCACATCACCAGAGAAAATCCTTCACTAGAAAAAGATATGAATGAAAGAAAGAAAGAGAAGACCACAAAACAATGAGAAAACAAATAACAGAATGGCGGAGGTGGGTCCTTACTTATCAATAATAACGCTGAATGTAAATTAACTAAACACTCCAATCAAAAGACGCAGACTGGTTGAATGAGGAAAAAAAAACATTGATCTGTTACCTACAAAAAACACACTTTACCTATAAAGACACACGTAGACTGAAAATAAAGGGATGGAAAAAGATATTTCATGCCAATGAAAACCAAAAAAGAGCAGGAGTCGGTATACTCATATCAGACAAAATAGATTTCAAGACAAAATCTGTAAAAAGAGGCAAAGAAGGTCATTATATAATGATAAAGGGGTCAATTCAGCAAAGGGATATAACAATTTTAAATATGTATGTACCCAACACTGGGACATCCAGATATATAAAGGAAATATTATTAGAGCTAAAGAGAGAGATAGGCCCCAATACAATAACAGCTGGAGACTTCAACAGCCAACTTTCAGCATTAAACAGATCTTCCAGACAAAAACTCAACAAAGAGACATCAAACTTTAACTGCACTTTAGACCTAATGGCTCTAATAGATATTTACAGAACATTTCATCCAAGAGCTGCAGAATACACGTTATTTTCCTCGGCACATGGATCATTCTCAAGGATAGGCTATATGCTAAGTCACAAAACAAGTCTTAAAACATTCAAAAAATTGAAGTAACATCAAGTACCTTCTCTAACCACAATGGAATCAAACTAGAAATTAATAACAAGAGGAATTTTGGAAACTATACAAATACATGGAAATTAAACAATATGCTCCCTGAATGACCAGTGGGTCAATGAAGAAATTAAGAAGAAAATAAAAAATTTCTTGAAATAAATGATAATGGAAACACAGCATATCAAAACCTATGGGATGGTCTAGGGAGAAAACTCTTGAATGAAACAAACAAAAAAAAACCTATGGGATACAGCAAAAGTAGTACTAACAGGGAAGTTTATAGCTGTATGTGCCTACATCAAAAAAGAGGAAAAAATTCAAATAAATAATCTAACAATGCATCTTAAAGAACTAGGAAAGTAAGAGTAAACAAACCAAAAAATTAATACGTAGAAAGAAATATAAAGATCGGAGCAGAAATAAATTAAATTGAAATTTTTAAAATACAAAAGAGCGATGTAACAGAAAGTTTGTTTTTTGAAAAGTTAAACAAAATCGACAAAACTTTAGCCAGACTAAGTAAGAAAAAAAGAGAGAAGATCCAAATAAATAAAATCAGAAATTAAAAAGAGACATTACAACTGATACCACAAAATTCAAAGGGTCATTTAGTGGCTACTATAAGCAACTATATGCCAATAAATTGGAAAATCTAGAAGAAATGGACAAATTTCTAGTTACATACAACCTACCAAGATTGAAACAGGAAGAAATCCAAAACCTGAACAGATCAATAACAACTAACGAGATTGAAGCCATAATAAAAAGTCTCCCAGTTAAGAAAAGCACAGGACTTGATGACTTCTCTGCTGAATTCCAACAAACATTTAAAAGACTAATACCAACCCTACTCGAACTATTCCAAAAAACAGAGGAGAAGGGAATACTTCTAAACTCATTCTATGAGGCAAGTATTACCCTGATACCAAACCCAAAGACACATCAAAAAGAGAAAACCACAGGTCAGTATCTCTGATGAATATTGATGCAAAAATCCTCAACAAAATACTAGCAAACCGAATTCAACAATACATTAGAAGGATAATTAATCACAACCAGTGGGATTTATCACTGAGAAGCAAGGATGATTCAACATACAGAAATCAATCCATGGGATACATTATATCAGCAGAAGGAAAGATAAAAACCACATGATTATTTAAACTGATGCCGAAAAAGCATTTAATAAAATTCAACATCCCTTCATAATAAAAACCCTCAAAAAACCGGGAATAGAAGGAACACACCTCGACATAATAAAAGCCATATATGATAGACACACAGCTAGTATCATACTGAATGGGGGAAAACTGAAACTAAGATCTGGAACACGGCAAGGATGCCCACTGTCACCACTATCATTCAGAACAGTACTGGAAGTCCTAGCTAGAGCAATCAGGCAAGAGAAATAAATAAAGGGCATCCAAACTGGAAAGAAAGAAGTCAAATTATCCTTGTTTGCAGATGATATGATCTTATATTTAGAAAAACCTAAAGACTCCATAAGAAGACTATTAGAACTAATAAAAAAAATTCAGTAAAATTGCGGAATACAAAATCAACATACAAAATTCATTAGCATTTCTGTATGCCAACTGTGAACAATGTGAAAAAGAAATTTTTAAAGTAATCCCATTTATAATAGCCACACATAAAATTAAATACCTAGGAATTAACCAAAGGAGTGAGTGATCTCTGTAACGAAAACTATAAAACACTAATGAAAGAAATTGAAGAGGACACCAAAGAATGGAAAAATATTCCACATTCATGGATTGGAAGGATCAATATTGTTAAATGTCCATACAACCCAAAGCAACCTCCCAGCCAATGCAAGACATTCTTCTCCAATATCCCACCTTCTGCTCCATCACTTTTTTCCTGGTAGAGATGGGGTCTCACTATGTTGCCCAGGCTGGTCTGGAGCTCCTGGGCTCAAACAATTCTCCAGCTTCAGCCTCCCAAAGTGCTAGGGCCACAGGCCTGAGCCTCAGTCACTGGGTCTCAGCCACTTTTAAATCTGGGAAATGGCACTCCTTCACCAGTTAACCCATCCCTTTTCTCAACAGCGCTAACCACTTTAAAAATAAGTCTGCCTCCTTGTAGTCATCACCCACGGGCTCTAGTTCTAAGCTCATGTTCTTTTCTCTAGGGCAAGCCTGTCTGTGACTATTTCTTCTTTCATAAATATTTGAAAGCAGCTCAGAACTCCCTCGTCTTCTCTTCTCCAGGATCCACGTTCCTTGGAGTTTCAACCGCAGTCACCATGAATGACCTATCATTAGAAGAAATGGAGGGGCATCTAGTCCCCTAGATCACTAAGGTCAGAAGTCGTCATGCCAAAGACTTTGTGGGGAAAGGCCGAGAACCAAAATAAGGAAGCAAAGCTTCTCACCCCACCAGGCTTTCCCAGATCTCAGACTCTACCCCCAGCTGCCTGATGGTACTCCCAGTGGGGCACTCAACCAGCAGGGAGAATGCAGGCAATTAAAGGTAATTCGGTTTTACAGTTCAAGTTAAAAAGAAGAAAATAGGTAAGATAAAAGTAAATGTAGAGGGGAAAAAAAAAAGAAGGTTAAAAGGAAATAAGTGAAAAGTCTAAGGACAGAGGGCTAGGCAGAATGAAACTTTCAAAGGGAAAGAATATACTCATTAACAAAAGAGTTTCATCAACACTGTAGGAAAGATAAAACTAAATCTCAAAGAAAAAAAATTGTAAAAAGAGGTTTTTGTTTTTGTTTTGAGGCGGAGTCTCACTCTGTCACCCAGGCTGAATGCAGTGGTGTGATCGCAGCTCGCTACAATCTCCACCTCCCAGGTTTAAGAGATTCTCCCGCCTCAGCGTCCTGAGTAGCTGGGACTGCAAGCACATGCACCCGGCTAATTTTTGTATTTTTAGTAGAGACAGGGTTTCGTCATGTTGGCCAGGCTGGTCTCAAACTCCTGACCTCAAGTGATCTGCTTGCCTCGGCCTCCCAGAGTGCTGGGATTACAGGTGTGAGCCACCATACCCATGCACAAAATTTCTTTTCAAAAGCTTAAGAATAAGAAACATTCAGACAATAAAATAATAGTTAAAATAAAAAAAGATGATTCTCAAAAAAGACCTTAAACATTATAAAACTAAAGATAAAATAGAAGAGGTGAAGCTAAAGGCTGGAGGATAAAGTCCGAAGGCCAGAAGCACCAGGCAGGGCTGAGTCAGGAGTCTCGTTGGCTTTTTCCAAGCTTGACCTTTTCCTCGGGGCACTCCTGAAAGCTGAGATCTTCCGCCAGCCGCACCTTGTGTTCAAGGCTCTAGAGTCCCACTTCCTAGGTGTCTATCAGGAAAGGCATTCAGCGGTGTCTCCCCTGGAATCAGATGGCAAATATTTGCATGACTGATGTAACATCAGCTAGTCCC